>VZRI01000475.1:520673-632272 GCA_013397515.1 Upupa epops
GAATAAAGTCATTCCACTTGTATTCATAATTACCTGGTATATGCAAGTACCCAGAGTATGTGCTTATCTGCAGAGAAAACAATGGACAGTGTTTGCACAGGCTCTATATGAAAATAAAGACCTGATCAATGTTATTTTTTTCATTGTAGTATCAATACTAATGAATAAAAGACTGAAAATAGTTCTAAACTAAGTAGTCCTGAATTCACTTCTAGCATCTCTGGAGATTTAAACATTTGAAAATAGCACAAAAAGCCTTTTGCTAGCCTTTAAATGCAGTCAGATAAATGTGTCAATACTGAATATGTAAACAAATAAATTGGAAAACTATGAAACTGGACTGTCAAGTGTCTAAAGTGCTTTGAGGCCAAACAGTGTCTTGAAAGGTGGTTTTGGATTTTTGCAGATTTTTTTCCTTAAGTTTACATAGGATATGGAGGTTATTTCAAGTTCTATTTTCTTTATACTAGGGAGTTTCCTTAGGAGCTGCGTGAAGCTTCTGAAGCATAAACTGTCCAGTCAAAGTGGATAAGTAAATAAAGGCCTGTTTTGACCCTGTGCTAGTAAAACCTTTCAGTGTTTAGAGACTTTGGAGTTAATTGTATCAGAATAGGTAGGTAGCTACAAATTAAGGAGTTTATAGATGCTGGTTGAATAATTTTCAAAATTGGCATCAGTCTTTGCCTTATATAAGTGTGTCACTCTTCCTGCCATGTGGATATCTGAGCTAACAGGGTTTTTTTGTGTGGTTTTATTCTTTATTTCTCCAGCCTCCAAAACTCTTATAAACAGTATGCTACGGGACCCTTCTCAGATTCCAGACGGAGTTCTAGCAAATCAAGTCTACCAGGTATTAATCACGGTTGTCTTTTTTAATTCTTTTTTTTTTTCTTCTCTTCTGGCAATGTTGTTATCTGCCTAGCAGAGTAAAAGATTTTAAACCTCATTTAATTACTGTCATCGTAAACTATCATTGAGGTCAGGGTGCACCATAAATGGCAAAGCAGTATTTGTGAGGGGAGCATTTCACTTTTTAATAGCTTGCTTTTATAGTGAATAAAAGCATGCAGGTTTTGTTTTCTGTGATTAAATCTGAGCAGCATCTGATAGCCCTTTTGAAGAAAAGTAATTACTGTTTTAAGATACTGTTTAACTGTAATGGTTTTGTCATTGCCCATCACTATACTACTTCTCTTATTTGTCTGCAGTGTACTGTGAATGACTGTTGTTATGGACCACTGGTGGACTGCATCAAACAGTATCCTTTCCCATAAAATTTTAGGTGCACAATTGACGAGCTTAGTCTGTGTGGAAGAGATGTGTCTAGCTTTAACCTGACATAAAGTTCTGCTTCACAAAACACGTTTTGTACTCCTCTGTTTTACATTCAATCAGCTAGAGGGTCACTGCATATCTTTCTTCTATACCGTTTAACAAAAATCAGATGGATGATGAGAAGTTGTCAGTTTGGTGGCTGCAGGTTCGTATGCCTGATTGAAGCTCTTTGGTTTTGATTAGTTGAAATGCATGTCTAGTTTTCTGTTAAGACTCGTTGACCATGCTTTGAGAGATGCAGCTGGACTAGATATCTCTGTAGATACCCTCCAGTCTCAACTGTTCTGTGGTTAAATTAATAAACTGCACAGAAAAGTATTGAACATTGTGGCATTTCTTTGTGATGGATATGAATTTTACCTGGAATGTTTTGGAGTACAGTTCAGGAATCACTGACCACTTAGAATTTTTAAAGCTGTATCTGACATTCCAGTGCAGTTCTTTTACTTAGCCTTAAAGGAGTTGAGGCTAGCTTTAGGGGAAAAAAGCCCTGTGTAGCTTGAATTTTAAAGGATTTGTTTTGTATTTTTGAAATGGTTGCTTAGAGATCCTCAGTGTCCAGTGAGAATACTGGGGGAACTCCACATAATATTGACTATTGTAGACTAAGATTATAATTTGTTAGTAGTGTTTTGTTTTCTATTTCAGTCTGCTATCAAAGAAACAACTGCAGAATCTTGGTCTGCTATCGCTGCGCAGGTTAGCAGGTCAAACCCTCCCAAGCTATAAAGAATCTCTGCGCATATCTCTGCATGTAGCTAGGGGGAAAGATATCTTTCACTGTATGGTTCCAGGATAAGAAAGCTACAGAAATGTTTACTTACATGTGAAAACTACTTCTTGTAGTTGTGATGCATATGGTGGTCACCCCTCAAAAATATGTTCGTTTCACTAGAAATATTTCCCTGGTGTCTACTACGGACTCAGTTGTGTTTCTGCTAACATAAATAGCAAAAATAGAGTTCCGATTCTATTGTGGTTGTACTGTTTTCAACATTACACATATCCTTCTGAAAGTGAATTAGTCTCATTAAAATTATGCTTTTTAAAACATTGTTGAGCGCTAATTTTCATAGCCAAAATTTTGAGACTACTGTGTTGATGAACAGTGTGGCTATGTTCTTCTGAAAGTGCAATGTTTGAAAGTAATGAAGTGTAGAATTATGAACAGTTTTTAAGAATAACTTGCCTATAGTGTAGTCTTAAAATGTCTTTTATATCCGCTTCAGGTTCTGGTTCAAGTGAAGTTATCAAATATGCAGTAGCATCAATGAGAATAATTAAGAGTTTTTCAATTCCATTTTGGTACCGAAAAGTTTAATACTAGGCTGTGCAAGTGCATTATCTGCAAGTATGTTGCTGAACGAGATGTTAATTTTGAGGTGCATAAAATAGTTAAAAATCAATTTAAAGTTAAGGTTTTAAAAGCATAATGTCTGCTGAAGGATTGCGTATTGATTTTAAATATAACTATCTAATTGTATATGCATAGACTAAAGTATGAAGTCAACCTCTTTGTAAATGCCAAGAGGCTATTTTTCAGTAATAGTTCAGATGCTTACGGGAAACTAGGCTGTTAGATTGCATGAGTAGAAGATGGCTTGTGAGGTTATTTACAAGTTTTGCCCCATGGTCATTGCCATACATCAATAACAGGTATTACTAAAGACTAAGTGTTTCTGCTTATGGTGCATTATAAATTCTGTTTGTAGTACTTTCCTTACATATTTTCTGTTCTTCATTTGCCCCTTTTGTTCTATAATTTCTTGTAGAGTTTAACAGGATACAGAGTTTCAGTTGATAAATACTGTGTGTATGTATTTGAAGTTATTTCAGACAATTATTCTGTTGCTGTTCAGCACAGAGTGTTAATATAAATTAACTACTTAACTCTAATGGAAAGTTGATGTGTAGTTTAACTTTTCAGAAGCTAATCTAAACAGAATTAGGAACTACACTGTTGTTAATGTGATATGCTTTTGCTTGATGCTCCCTAAATTCTTTTGGAAAGCTTCTGGAATAGAGGTTGACCTCCAAGAGGATACATTAAAAAAATTTGATGTGGTGACTTTTTTACATATTGCTAA
The DNA here is from genome assembly GCA_013397515.1 of Upupa epops. Classification (NCBI taxonomy): domain Eukaryota; kingdom Metazoa; phylum Chordata; class Aves; order Bucerotiformes; family Upupidae; genus Upupa; species Upupa epops. Next base: position 524,096 of record VZRI01000475.1, read on the forward strand.
GAATAACACTTTGGATCAACAGGCTGTCAGTGAAGTAAAAGGACTTCACTGTAAAATATAATTTCATCTTTCCCTGACAGTAGTTCATGCTTCTGAAAAATCAATTAAAAGGCTGTTTTGTTACAGTAAGATGTTCCAGATGGATGTAATGCATAACACTTTCAGAATATACAGAAAAAAGTTTATTTCATTCTTAGACAATTAATACATTGGTCAATGAACAGCAACTTAAAAGTTATTTAATGTTTTAAGCTCACACTCCTTTAAAATTGGAGGGAAAATACAGCAAAAATTAAAATATTGCCCATGTTTATACTGAATAAACATGATTTAATGGGTCTTAAGTTTGCGAAATATATGCTGCTGATGATGATGTGATGCTCACAAAGTGATAATTGGCTCTGAAAATCCCTGGAAAGAATTTTGAAGCACAGAGTGCAGACCACTGATCACTCCTGAAATGCAGATGAAGACGTAAATTTTATCATTAGTTACTTTACATATTACATGGTTCTTTTCCAAAATCACCTTCCATTTCTTAACCAAAAGCTATCAGCGCTATCGGGCATGAACATGAAGTCTTGCTGCGAGAAAAGCTTTTGGAAAAAAATCTCTCTTTCATAGGTAAGAGTCTGTAGTAGAGGCTAGCCATTGGATTTGTAACTGCAAACATTTTAGTGACTGTTTACTTAAGAAAAAAATAAGTTTCATGCTCTTTGTATTAGGTCGTAAAGGAAGAGTTAAAAATTATTGATGCTGTACATGTTATCTTTTATTGATTTAGAAGTGAGCAGGAACTCGGTTACCTAATACCCTGTATATACAGCACATGCACAGGCTTGCAATTAATATTTTATAGAATAAGTAGCTGAAAAAAATGCTTTAATATCTGCTGCAGTATTACTTTTGGTGTCATGAGATATTAGCCATAATCTAGGCCTTATGAGACTTAGGAGGAAGCATAAGAAATACTAGCTGCAAAATGCTTTATGCATTCAGGAGCTGCTAGAGGATTCACTCATTTAGCTTTCTGTGCAGTTTCTGCTGAATTTTTGCCTCCTGCCTCCCAACCAAAGCAAATGCTTTTTTCACAGTCCCTGTATTTGAAGGTATTTTAAGCTTCAATTAGTTATTAGTTTTTTCTTTTTCCCTGCACGACTTTTCTTGTATGTAAGTGCTATTAAAACAATGCTTGGTGTTTAAAGCATCATTTATCTTATTGAATCTTTTCAAGTCTTGGATTCCTTATGTGATGAGAATCACGAAGTGAAGTGCTGTCTTGTGGTAATGGTTGAGTGTTCTACTAAATTTGTGTGGGCAGGCAATTTTGCAGGCTTTACTTTCAGGTTAGATTCAGGTTAAGGTTTTGGAAACTGTTTGAAAAATTTAAGAAAATTAAGTATTAAGGTTTTTAAAAGATTTGTCCATATGACTAAGAAACAGACTTACTGTGATCTGTTACCTTAAGAAAAATCAAAACAAGGACAAGAACAACCATTGCATGCAAACTTCCAAAGAACAATATGAAAATATGAGGAGGTAGTTTTTTCTACTTGGCTGTAAGAGCAGACATACAGGTGATAGGGTTAAGATGTTATTGCAGGGATGAGATTGAGTTAAAATACTAAACAGTTCTAGGAACAATAAGTATAAAGCAAACTGCCAGAGAAGGTTATGGAGTCACCTTCAATGAAAAATTCCAGGTTAGACTTGACACTCATCCATCAAATCTGGTAATGAAATCAATCCTGTCATCATAGAAGGCAATGGTCTAGATGAGTCACTTCAACCCAACAATTATCCTTTTATTCGGCTTGTGCAGGCTTGACTAGTACACAAATCAGATTTAAATTTTAATGTTTCATAACCTTGAATAAGCATTAGTTTTGTCTTAAGAAATAAGGTGTAAGAAATTTGTGCTGTCAAATCAAAATATCTAGAACAGTTTAACTCATAAAATTATAAAGTGAGAGCTTAATTTACTGCTTCCATTTTATGCTTACTGGATATTGCTTAAGGGTTAGTATTTATTATTTCTGCACATTGCGTTATTTCTGTGCATTGTCTGTAAGGTTCTAGGTATGATGTAAGAAAAAAACCAACTTTCCTTAAGTGTCTGCAATATAAACCCTGCTGAACCCCTCGGAATACAATCTTTCCCTTTTGAAATACTGTTTCAAAAGCTGTTTGAAGGAAACCTCAGGAAAACACAAGAAATGACTGTATTGCCTGTAGGTCAACAAAAATCAGACTTTGTTAGGTTATGATAAGACTGCCCAAGTTCTGAAGAGGGATTTTGTCTAAGATTGCTGTACTTGCAATGTGATTTCTTTTTAATGTGTTAAAGAAACAGAACTCTTCCTCTTTTTAGTCTAGTGTATTATTCCAGTGTATTATTATTTACAAGTAGTAGGGGGTTTGTGTCAGCTGTGTTCACCTGGGCAACAGAGACTGTGCTGTAGGAGAAGAAAGCAGTCAGATACAATTGCCCCAGTATCGTCTTGGAGCATGAAACAGCTTCTCAGGTCTGGGCCATAATTTGTCAGTTCCTATCATTTAGCATTCAAAGCCTTCAGATCTGAAGCCTTCAGCATCACCCATGTATTTACTCATCCACTGTTGATGAGAAGCACATCTCGTGCCATGTCCTCTTTCCAGCAAAAGCCCTGGATCTCAATTGTTTTATCATTTCGCCTGAGATTAAAGTAATCTATTGAAGCAGTCTCTCAAAATAGGCTGGAAGCATCACTTGCCATATTAAATGACAGAAATTTCTAGGTTCTGTACAGGTTCTTAATTTTTTTCTGTCTGCCATGAATATATGAGGAAATACTTGCCTGTGTCTGAATCGTGTCTTCCTTTGGTTCCTGCCATGATGGTCCATAGTGGCAGCCTGGATATAAATCATGAAATCTGATTGGTGTTTTCTGCTGTAATCTCAAATTTGCAGTTGCTGCTCATTCATGCACCAGCAGAAGAATGTTTGGGTTCTTTCTTATATCCAGAGGCTAGTATAAGAACAATGATGTGTTAAATGGTTATGATTGAGTGTGAAGTTATGGTAAAGACGAAGCTGCGGTTTTGTTAGAAATCTGTATTAATGGGGAATCTGTAGACAAACTATTTATTAGGGCTGTTTCACTGTAATTTTGAAATCTGAGGCTGCATAAATGTACCTGTCAAAACTGTTGTTGGGGTGGCTTTCAAGTAAATTATTCTCTTAATCAATGAAAGAGCTAATACATCTGCTGAGGTGCAGATTGCTAATTCTGTAGCTTCTAGACCAACCTGAAACATACCTGAAAAGATAGAAATTCCTTACTGTTGTAAGGGTTTTGGATTGAAAAAAATGTTCAGGGAGATTGTGGGGAGTCATTATTTTGTTTATTAATTTTCCCCAAAGCTGCAAAGCTTCAAAAGACTTTTAAGAAATAGTAACACGTGATGATGTTCCTGTGCAAGATGGACAACTCACATCAGCAATAAACATGTTTGTAACATGTTTTTTAATGTTTTTCACAGTGCAAAATGTAAGGAGAAGCTAAGTGAAAATACCAGAATAAATATATATTTTTGAAAAAACTCGTGTTCTATTTCAAGCCATAGGTTAATATCAAATTACTGTAGAAATAATTTGGCATTCTTGAAGAAAGAATCTGCTGAAGAATGCTAAACATGATTCTGATGCAGATTCCAGTTCAGACATGTTGGTCTGTCACAAAATGTGTGTATATCTATCCTGGTTTTCTTTAAGGTACATCACCCTGAATTTGCAGTACTTGCATTGGTTAGATATGAAAGAAAAGACTGAACTTTCTGCAACTTTCTGTTGCTATTTTTGTGTTTTTAAATAATGATTTCAGCTGAGAAAATGTATTGTTTTTTCTAGACTGGTTTAGATGATTGAAGAGTAGGTAACAGAGTTTCTCAAAACTGTTGTTTTTTTAATTTTATCAAGAGGCAACATAAAACATAAATTCACTTTATGTTGCAGCATAAAACTTTCTTTCATGGCTTCTGTTAATCTTAACAGTTTTTGTTTGTATTCCTGACAATCTATGTTTGTGAAAACAGACAACAACTGAGTCTCTCCCAAATTCTAGAGAAGTTTAATAGCTGATCAGGCAATACAATAAAGTGCTGCATTGCAAAGACTTGCATTTACAACATAGTGTGCTTACCATGAAGAAATACTCTCAAATTTCAAAAGAAATACTATGGCTATCAAAAAGAATAAACAGCTACAGCAGTTTATGCTTCAGTGAATGTACAACAGTCCAGAATTACTCCTGTCCCACTTCCAGTATGAGTTCACTATATTAAAAATACTTCAGACTTACATTCTTCAGTGAGAAGGAAAGAGGAAGTTTTCTTTTGGCACTTCTAAAATATTTTGATTTCTAAGAGCGTGTGTTTTTCTTGTCGTTAAAATGTTACTTGAACTCAAAGTGCTGACCTTTCAAGATATGCACAAAGTGCTCAAAAACTGAGTTCTCAACATTGGCCATGAAACTACTGTCCTAACCTGATAAATGGATTGGAAATAAGCTACCCAACAGTGAGAATGGGCCATTAATTTTAATCAAAGGTGATGCAGAAAGGCGAATGGGATGCATGACAATGTCAACAGCCCAGTAGGTGTTAAGGGGCTACACAGCCTTACTTGTTACTAGGTAGTGCCATTAGTTGAGCTTCGGTGAAGACAGAAAGCCATGCCTGGAATTGAATGACCAGGTCACTCCAAATTCTAATGGAGAAATGGTGTTTCAGAAATACCAATGTAATGGTATCAGGAATCAAGGACAACAGTTTAGAAAATATTAAGGGCTTGCCTGGGCTTTTTTTTTTTCTTTAAGAGGGAGTGCCTTTTGCAGTTTTATTTCGCTCACCTATTGTTTCTTGAAATACTCAGCTCTAATACTTGTAAGCAATAGAGTTTAATAGTCAATGTTAGGAGAATTTCCACATCTTCCTATATTTTGAAAATCTAGAGAATTAATCCAAGAAAAAAAAACTAAAATTGTGACTTCTCTCTCCTTTAATAAATTTCTGGAAGAGAAGAATATCTTGTTCTTTTTGTAACAGCTTAATGCTAACATTAAAACCAAGAAGGCAGCTACCGCATATCTACATTTGTGGTGTTGATCGGATTAATCTTAACACTTCCTAACATGGGGAGACTCTTCTTTCAATGAGTGAATATACCTCTTTATTTTGAATATTTGAGGGTTATAAAATGTTGTATGACAGCTTGAATTAATGATGTTTATAATGAAGACATAAAAATGCAGGGATGACAAAGAAGCATTTTTATATCCATGCTTCAGGTTTTCTACAAAGGTTCATTTAATCTGACACAGCATTGCATGCATAAGAAAGATATGTATGATTGCATTAGTAATTCTTGCACTCTTATTTAAAATAAAATTAATTATGCTGCTGTCTAAGTAATAGAATAGTTTTATAAACAATACTTCTTATTTTCTTATTTATAGCTGAAGATCAGCTTCGTGCAAAGGGTTATGACAAAACACCAGACTTTATTTTAGAGGTGCCAGTAGGTAAGTATTTCTTTTAAAAGAATTATGATTTTACCTTGTGTACAAGTGTTTGTGCTTAAATGTTATGCCTACTTAATTGAAGTATATTATAGGACACTACACAGCAATATCTTTATTAAGTAGTTACCCAATTATTTTAATAACTTCTAGCTTGGTCAGAGACATAGGCTAATAAGTAATACCCAGTGTTTTCTTTTTGGTATTTGCATGTTTTTGTTTCTTTATCACAAGAAGAAAACAAAACAGACAGAATGCCAAGGAATGCTAAGAACTTCCAGATCCCTGCTCCCTCTAACCTGCTCTGCCCATAGTCTTTAGAAACTGAACTCTGAAGTACCCATTATTGAATTCTAACATTCTAGACTCAATCAATTCAAAGGAGTCTTAAGAGTGATGACTTTACACTGGTAGATCACTGTGTAAAGGTTTGTCATTGTGCAGCTCCTTTGCCATCACTTTGCATCTAAACACTACTCTGCAGCTCTCTCTATTTTTAAAAGCCTGCATCACAAAATGCAAGAAGGGCTAAAAGTACATATAAAGGTCATGTCAGAGTTCATCAACATTTTCTGATCTTGAGAACATTTGAGGAGGTAATCAGATGGCCTAGCAGCTGGGCCACAGAGGAAAAAACATCCTTGTTGTTTATTAATCACCTTTTACAAAATTACTTCTTGTTTCCCTCTATGGAATGCAGCACCTGCTATGCAGATAGCTGCTTTTTGTGTTTATCAGAGAAGATAAGGCTGAAAGCTCTGTGCAAAACTCATGTACACAAACTAGGGTTTTATTCTTTATATTGACACAATGGGAACTCTTTAGTATATGGAATTCTATGTGAAACAGCTCAATACTCAGAAGTGCTTGCGGTACCATCCTTCAGCTGATCTTTCAGACTAGCTAATCTGTTACCTATGGATAAACAGCTATAGAATCACAGAATCATCCAGATAGGAAAAAAACTTTTAAGATCATTGAATAAAACCATTAACCTAACATACCACATACCTAAGCTCCAGATTTGCATGGCTTTTCAAGATGGCCAAGGATGGTGATCCAGCCGCCACCCTGGGCAGCCTGTTCCAAGGCCTGATAACCCTTTCATTAAGGTTTCTCCTAATGTCTAACCTAAACTCCCCCAATGCAACTTGAGAACTTTTCCTCTTGTCCAGTCATTTGTTACTTGCGAGAAGAGACTAACCCCCACCTCTCTATAACTTTCACAGGTTTTCAATTAATTTCTTCACTTCCATAGTTCTTATTTCTGGAGAGTCTCAGGAAGCTACTAGGGACTTGAGGGAATGAAGGGACAGTTACATAGGCCTACACAAGCTTACCTGGTTACTGACAGCAGGTTATTTACAGCTTTGTCTTGTGAACTCATTAGTTATTTACCCAGATTTCACAAGTAATTTTACAGCCAGTGGTTAATCATGTGCAGCCATAGCCTATTCTGATCTTTCTGTACTGTGCTTCTGGGTCTGCCTGCTCTTTGAGTACCTCATCCCAGGTCAAACATAGCCTAAAATAAAAGCTCTTCAAACAACTTGGTAAAGGTTTGAAGAGAAACATCTCCCATGTTTCAGTATTTTATATAGAATGATCTTTTATGATCATGATGATCATGAGTGATTTTTATATTTTCTCCTGCAAAATCAACAACATCAAAGACAACTTCTTTTCTACCAAAAAATTTACTACTACTAGAAAATCACTCCTTCAAGAAATGAGGAAAACAACCAAAGCAGATTTCCCCAAAATTGAAAAAAAATGGGAATTCAAAATTGTCTTTTTTCACATAATCCTTCTTATTTCTAACTTCTTTCTTGTGAAATGTTAACTGATTCTGCAAATGTAACAAATCAGATATATAGATCTATGACAAGCCTCCCTGCCATTCTCACACCTTGCAGTCCCAATCGGTAAGAAGGTTTCATCTCTAGCAGTTCAGCTGACTGTTCTTGTTATTCTCTGCAAGTTTTCAATTCCTAATCTGACAACTGCTGTCCAGCAAAGTAAGGTGAAAATAGGATGCAACTACACCTTGGCCTAGGAGCTTCTTTAATATCCTCTTTGCGTTAGAATAAATGGAGATACCTAGAACAAGACGTAATTCAACTGGAAGTGATAGAATTATTGATTAGAATATTTTCTGGCACTGGTTTGGCTCTTTTTTTTAAATATCTTTTATGAAAGATACTTTTACAAACTGTAACTGATTGCAAGCTTGAATTATATAGCAGATTGGGTGGTAAATAGGACAGTCCCAACCACATGCTTACAGACTGTTGAGTGTGACTTTCAAAGTTCCGTTTCTTTTCTGCTGTCACACTAGCTGTTGAAGGACATGTCATTCACTGGATCGAAAGCAAAGCCTCATTTGGTGATGAAAGTAGTCACCAAGCCTACTTGCAAGACCAGTTTTGGAGCTACTGGAACAGGTAAATTTCTTTACTTTTTCCTTCTAGACAAACAAGACTGCTTTTTAAAAACAAGTTACTGGACAGAAAATACTAGTAACTTGTTTTGGACACTCTGAGACTTGCTTTGGAAATGGTTTTGAGATTTTACCAAACCTTTGTAACAGCTGTTCATATTGAAAACAAGTATTGTTGATTCTTAAATACAGTGGTGACTCTAAATTCTAGAGTGACTAGTGACATTCCTAGTGACTCAAGGAAATTTTAAATCTCCTTAGTGAGATTTGTTGCTCTCTAAATCCAGAATTTATGGATAGGTTAACTATGGAAATTGGCTGATTTCTATGGTTGTTTTTTTAAAAAAGAGGACAAATTATGTTGGGTTTAATTTTGATACTGCTTGACCGAACAGTGTACTGACATCTTCCAAAATGAGTGCTGAGTTACTGTAGTTTTTGATATAATGACATTTGGGTCATTAGAACACATGTTGACAGATTAGGATGCATGTAGGTTAGACAGTTAACTTCCATTTCTCTCTGAAACCACTTATATGAAAAGACACAGCTGTAGCTGCACAAACTGAGAATCAATTTTGTGTGGTTTAGTCAGCCTATGCAAGGGTGTCTCAAGTGAGAACCAGCTTCCCGTTCAATTCACCACACCTGCACATTTCCTTTCCTCTTGAAGGAGAAATCATTTACAGAAGCATCAGTTCACAGCAGAGGTGCTGTGGTACTCATCTGAGGGTTTTGTAAACCTGAACAACATGTTGGTTGAACAAAGTGCAATTGGAGAAAAGACCTGTAACATTGCCTGTTAGATGTGGATTGAAGTATATGTATAGATGGAAAGGAATTGAAAGCAAGAGACTTTCAGGTTTTTTACTGCTTCTTTGAGAAGTAGGAGTGAGACTGGGGAAGTTACTACATTGTTTTCCCCATATCTGCCATAGATGTAAGAATAATTCTGCACACAGTCTGACTGAAAGCTTTGAACATAGTTGTGGTTTGTTTGCTGTTTTGTGTGTATTTCATTAAATTCTGTACTCTGTGCTAACTAAATCTGTGAGTGTCTTAAATTGGTCTGTACTGACAGGAAAGAAATGGCACTTTCTCATTTAACAGAACAGCTCCCTAGATGCAGTCAACCATGTCTGTTCACCTCAGTGCAAAAGAACACCTTTTTATTACTCTGAGTTCTGCAGGGACAGCTTAGCAAGGCTTTTTATGGCTCATACATCAATGGTATTGTTAAGCAATTTTCAGTTGCAGCGCTGCACTGCAACCTCATCTTCAAATTAAGCTTCACATTAAAAATGTACAAAGTGTACCTTGTCAGTGGATTTGCACAGTTGTAATTTAAGATGCTGTTTAGATATTGAGATTCTTCAATAATAAAGAAACCAGAAAAGCCAAGTTTGGTCGTGCATATTCCCAAACTGATTTGGCAGAGTGGTGTTTGGAAAAAAAAAAAGTATTTTATATACTGAGCAGACAGTATAAAGTGATTCATTTACTTACAGAATCCCTTCCCTCAATACGTTCCTTCAGAGTGGTGGCATCCACTGAGCAGGCTATAGCTTTCACTGCCACTGGGTAAACAAGACAACTGCATGTGCAAAATATAATTGCTTTGTGCACATATAGTAGATAACCACACATACTGTTCACTGGCCTGCATTGGTGTTTTTCTTATAAATAAAAACTGTTGAATAGTCTGAGATGAAAAGTAATTTGGAGAGCATGATCAGGAATTAGTGCAGATTGTGCTTTAAAACAGGATCTTTAAATTACTTTAGAGTTGAAGTGAATGCTGCTGTTCAGAGTTTTTTTCATAGTGTCTACTATTATAATTTTTTTAACTTAAATTAAAAATTGGAGTGTCTGTAAAAGTCTGTTAGCCAGAGCTGATAGACACAATTGCTGTTTTGTTAAGAGGTATATAGACATCAACAACTCATGGTTCAAATAGTAATTAGTGGCTGCACTGTCAGTGATTTGCTGTAAGAAGATATAAACTCAAATGCAACAATTTACATTTTCTACCTTCTGCAAGTCTGGCTATGGAGTATATACATTCAGGAAATGTAATTTCTAGACACTCCCAAGAGAAAGCTTGATGCTGTTATTAGCTAAGGAGACTTTACTATATGTGAGGAAGACCGTTGGAAAATATCGTATTTGATATTGATATTAAACTAAAGGCAATTTCACATAGTGAAAGAGAAGCATTTCATCTTCTCATTGAATGAGAATGGTAAGTCATCCCTGAACTAAATTACTTCCTCCATTTGCTTATATTCAAAATGTTGTTACTGCTGTGCTTCTGCTTTTTTGAAGGTTCCCATAAGTTACTTTAAAATTTTACAGACACTTTCTGGAAGCCTAAAAGTCACAATTAAATGTGTTGTTAAGTAATACATTGTGTGTGATCTTCAGAGTTCAGTTCAGAATAGTCACAGTAAAGTGATCCAAGTCCTGCAGATTAAAAAAGCTGTTTATTTCAGATAAGTTCAAACAGAAGCAAGGGATTGTATTTCAGTCACAAACCCAACCAGTGTGTTCTTGGCGGTTTTTGAGAAGAGTGTTTGTTTCAAATTCATTTGCAGTTGACTGTAAGGCTCAATCAGAGCCTTTTTATTCTTCAGCTGTGTAGTTTGACTGGTTACTGTGAAGACTGTTTAAGTAATAATTGTTGTCTGATTGTTGGTGGTAGGCAAAGAGGAATTTACACTGAGAGTTTCTGGATGTCTGTTCTATAGCAAAATCAATATTCTCCGAATGCAAATGGTTTAAAAGTTGTACTCAAGAGTTGAAAGCCAGTGGTATAACAGCTTGACTTGCAGGAAACCTTGGGAGTTGCATTTGTCAAGTGGCTAGGAAAACTGTTCATGCATACCCAGTATCCAAGGCTTCATTGGCAGCCCAAACATAAAGAACTGAAAGGTCATTCTTCTTGCAGTATGATGGTTGGTTGACATATTTTGACACGCTGGTACAATGCTGAAAGGTTTTGACCTTAGTGCAACACTGAGGGACTTGGGGTTTGTTTAGCCATCTAGTGCCTGTAGATTTTCACACATGCTAGATTTATAGATATAAGATAGAGTTTATGATGATTTTTGCTGCTTAGGAGTATGTATAGATGAATTTCTTCAAAAATAATTGTCTTACATAAAATTTGCCATGCCAACTTGCTAACCTTAGGAGCACTGAGTGTAATATGTTTGTAGAAAAGAAGAGAGTAAAATGCAGTGGAGAGTGCCATTTTCCACTAGTTTGCTGATTCAGTAGTTTACATTGAGAATAAAAATATCTGTGTTCTTGTACAAGGTAAACAGAGGTATGTTTATACATTCACAAAGCTACAATACACCCTCATTTGCACAGGCATACTCAGCACCTCACAAATACATTTCACTTATTTCCATCAGCATTTGTCACGAGTTATTGTTCTCCTTATTTAATGGCACATGAACCATATAAAAAACAACATGTAGTTTCTGAAAAATGTTGGGTTTTTAAATTTTATCTTAAAAGAACTGTCTTTAGAATTTACCAGTCATCTTCTCTTCAACATTGTGGTTGAATAATAGAGGTTGAAGACACTTCCATTGAGACCACATACATAATGAATTAATATTACTGCTGTAATATTAATAATTAATTATTAATTAAATAATTAGTATTACTGCTATAATATTAATTGTTTGGCTGAGCATTGTAGCAAAGAAAGATCAGACCATACTGCATTCACAATAGCATTTATCTTTGAATTACTGATATTAAGTATATGTTTTCATGCATTGTTCACCTTAGCTACTCTATTTAATATGGACATGAAGTCGGGATTTTCATTCTAATTTAATTCTATTATTTAAGCCTCTTCCACTGATAGATCATTACATTCTCAGCTTAAAGGCAGTGGATTAAGCACTACCTAGCTTTGTTTAAATTCTTCTTTTCCTTATATTTTTCTGTACTGGCTTAAATATTACCATGTCACAGGAGACTCATGTAGTGTAGATAGAGCATTTTCAGCTTCCATCTACATTACTGCAAGGCTTCAGCTCCAATTTTCCTGGTATTTCTCATTCAGATTAGACAAGCATCTAAGTTTACGTACAATAAGAGCTGACAGCGTAGGTCCTGCTATGCTTGCCAAAGGCCTGGTTGCAGACACTCCACTATGTCAAAGAATGTCAACCCCCCACAGACCTTACCTTTCAGAATTCCTTGTAATTTTTAATTGACATTTACATCTGACATTTTCAATGTATTTCTTAGTGTTGAGTCTTTATCTACCTAGTAATAGTTCAAACCAAAGCAAAGTGAAAAGAGTCCCTTCTTGTAAACTATGATATCATGTATTTTTTATTTAACAAGGTCAAGTTGCTGGGCTGAAGCTCAAGAATGACCAACTCCCCCATCCTTTGTGTAATTCTGTATTTGATGGTTTAATCCATTTCAAATAAAAATTGAGGAATTTACTAGTTTACTAGAATTAACTCTTAGTACTAATGAGTAAAGCATATTATTGTTACTATGCATCATGCACAGAAAGGACATAAGGATTTCAAAGTAATGTTCAGAATAATAATAGTGATTTTCCTTTAGGCCAGGTACTTGAATACTGAAAGTAGCATCTTCCTACCTATATTCATGGGACATACACATGTAAACAGCAGAATGTTGCAAAAAGCTGGAAACTGTAATTTATCTACATGTTGCAGTGCATTGTGCTTCTTTGCCTTCCCAAATCTCAAGTTTTCATTTGGTTTAAAATACTAAAAGCCTAATAAATTAGCATGAGCATAATTATCCATCTACTAGAAGTTACAGTGAAGAACTATAGTTGATCATAAATGTCACAAAGCAAAGAAGCAGCCACATTTTGTCAAAAATAATGCTGCTTTTCTTCTAATTAGTTAATTTACATTTTACAAATTAAGGGCAAGATTCAGACAGAAGATAATCTAGTAGCATATCATAGCTTTACTGACCTGTATTTGTATATGCCAAATTTAAGTTAATTAGAAATGTAGATGCTGTTTGTTTTATCTGTCAAAAAGCTCATCTTAAAAAAAAAATCTAGACACACTTTTCCCCCCAACATTTATCATCTAAATAATAGTCTTGCCAAGATGGCAGCCTCATAATAAACTCTTTTCAGTGGAGTGATGGGTAATGAAGCTTGCTTGTGAAGGCAGCGAAAAATGTTGTCTAGCCAAATGTGTGAATATGATGGCTAGAGAATCAGTGGACTTTCTCAGTCATCAATCTTTTTAGTAGCCTCTTATACATCTGAATATTTTGATAGATGATCTAATAATTGAGTTATCTATCTTTCTAACTATCAGAGTTGCATAAAAATTATTCTCACATGCTATTGAATATTATATATATTGGGCATCCAGTAAATTTTTCAAAAAGGGTCCAAGAGGTGGAGGAATTTAGCTGTTCCTTAAGCAGCCTTTAATATATTAAATTATGAACTACCACACAGAGGATATAAAACTATTTGTACTAACACAGGAAAAAAGTAAATCATGTCAATAGCTGAACACAGATAGGATTCATAGCAAATAAAGCATGTAAAAACATGAGGCTGGAAAGTTTAGTGCACAATCCAGGAGAAATTTTAGGCATATAAAATGAGTGGATTCAGTAGTCCCTGGGTGGTCAATGGACAGCAGTCACTTTTACACGCAATTACACAAATTCCTTGTGTCTAGGAAATCTTTGTTTAGGCAACAAGAAATACAGTATCACTGTGGAGTCCCGAGTTATCATTCAGCCTCTGTGAGAGCAGTTTTTCATAATCAAAGCTGAAACTGAGAAGTATGTATTGAAACTGACCGCATTTTGTTTATTCTAGGGCAATTGTACTTTACAGATTTGTTTCCAGAGCACAAGAATAGGTTTTTCTAGGACGCTAGTCTTGCATTAAAGGAAACACATCATCAAATGTGATTTACTACAGTTTATGAGTAGCATAATAAAATGAGTTTTGGAGTTGGTGTATTTTTTTAAATGTTGCATTTCAAACAGACATATAATTCTTAAGTTTTCTGCTCAGGGGATCAGATAAAAATGTTGACAGTTATTTAAAATTTGACAATTCTATAGATTATAAAATGTTTGCTCTTGCACATTCTTGAACACTGTATGTAGCAGACTTCTTTTTGAAAAAACAACAGCAGTTATTCTAGATTACAGTATATTTTCTTATTTTATTTGTACGGTTTTATGTTATTTGTAGGTTTCATAAGTACTGCAAGGTATAAACAAGTATGTTTATAGTTCTCTGAGTAGCAAAGTGGCTTTTCTTTCTTTATTGCGAACTAGAGTGCCCAGGATAGCAAAGATTTGTTCTCTCATGACAGAATTTTAATGGAAAAGGTATCGAAGGAAGGACCATTACAATTGCCACTTAAAACAGAAAGAGAAAGTTTTCAAGGAATTGGATATTATCATAATTTGGCAAGTACTTTGTAACAGTATCATTGGGCCTGACTGGACCTTCCTAGTTTCTGCAGATCTACAGATTTAACAAAGTTTTGGCTGTTTGACTGACAGTGTTTGTGACTTTCATGATTAGTAAGCAGAGTTCTTAAAGAGTTATTGTTAAATGTGCATAATTAGTTTGATACATTTTGGGTCCACTTAAGATGCTGAATAAGATGACTTGTGTCTCAAAAATGTAGAGGCTTGCAATAAAAATTTGTTTCGGAACTTGTGTGCTTGTCTTCCCATATTGCATCCCGCATAAACAGTCTGCATCTTTGTGTTCAGTAATAGTTAGACTGATTTTTGGCAGTTTTAAAGTACGTAAGAGTAATTTCACCTAAGTGTAATTTAAACCTAAAAAGAACTAAGGCAGTTGAAACAAATTATTAATAAATAAGATTGAAATTATTCTGTCTTATTATTTGGCAATTTTTCATATTAAAAAAAAAAAACTTACATTGCTTCTGAATACATTGATCAAAGCCAGTGCTTGGTTTTTCTTACTGTATGTGGCTTCTTCTGACCCAAAGTAAATAGGCAGTTACCCTAGTTAGTATGTCAGAGTAATCTAAGAACATACCACGCTCCTGTGCATACACAGTATGTTACACAAACTTATGTATATATTTGTGTGTATAATTTTAGAATGTTTACATCTTAATTTAGGGAAGAGTTCTTCATTTCCTCTGCTAATCAAAATAGCAAGCATCTGTGCTCCTTCTGGTTTGTCACTTGATTAGCATGCTCTCATCCATCACTAGTCTTTGATATGAACATCAAGAAATCATGTCCTTTTGTTTTAAATTATAAATATGCCTTTGTCATGAATACCTACATGCATTCCAGGATTTATACATCTGAATTGTCGAAGTATAACTGCACAGCTTCTCTGATGTGTGACATTATTAGTGAAATAAAGAACTTTTTAGTTTCTAATGATTAGGCCTTAAATATTGACATTGCTAGGCTGCTTTAGCTATGAGCTGGAAAAAGTACCCAGTTTTTCTAAGATGTATTTAGCAACAAGAGACAATCAACTGCACAAGAGACTCTGTGGACATTGCTATTTTGCATGGTCCAAGCTTGTCTCTTCAGGTTTTATTATTTAGGTCTGATGACTAGTTAGCTCTTATCAAAACTAATACCATCTGAAATACCAGGCTTCCAGTGGTCACACAGCCAACATGAAAATTTCTTCAGTCTGACTTATATTATTGCAGACAGTATCTCTTAAACTTGAGCTTCGTTTCAGTGTCGAGATCTATTACATCTTGTAAATGCATTTCTGTATTTCCATAGCTGAAATGCACCTCAATGAAATGATATTCCGGTTTTTTTTGCATTTAGAAATTAGTGACAGATTTACTACCTTTAAAATTCAAACTACAGTTTTACTACCATTCTTACTATGTACTGATTCTGCTAAGGCAGAAAGAACTACTGTGTTGTGGGCTTTTCATTGTTTGAATAGTACAGTAAGTTAAAATGTTTGTGAAGGTGGACAGCTAAATAGTTTCTTATCAACTATTTTACCAGCTATTC
This sequence comes from Upupa epops, assembly GCA_013397515.1. NCBI lineage: Eukaryota > Metazoa > Chordata > Aves > Bucerotiformes > Upupidae > Upupa > Upupa epops. Next base: position 540,131 of record VZRI01000475.1, read on the forward strand.
GTAGCAAAATTGAGTGTATCATGCAAAGACATAATTTAATTGTAGTTCCTACACAGAGCAAGTGCTTCTTGAGTCTTTGGACTCACTTATGCACAATCAAGCATCAATTTTGCATTTATTTTTTGCTGTTGTATTTATTGCATTTTGGGTTTATCATTGAATTCATTTTGTGTTCCAAGTGTTGCAATGCTGAAAGTGAATCTTGAAAATTTATAATTTCATGATTTTACAATTTCTTATAAATTTACAGAGTAGTTCAGAGAATAATTCAGAGATAGCACAAAATTATTAAGGGCCCGTGTCAGTGATCAGCTTATAAATGCAGTCTTTTGTAGTAGCATGTATATGATAACACTCCAATATTCAGGAGTTTTTTTAAACTTACTGTTTTTCTTTACCTCAGAGGAATTGACCACATTTTTCATGTAATTTAGTTGATTTGATTCCAAATTTGCTTAAATTAAAACTCTCATAAAATCAATCACATTATTTTTATGTCATAACTTGGAATGTACTATTTATTTGGTTTTAAAAAGTGAAAGGATCCATGCTTCAGGCTCTCGGCAGAAAAGTAATTTTGTAAGTATATTCCCATTTATTTCTTTCAAAAGGAAAATTATCTTGCATCCTTTGCAGCACTGCTCAGAAAATTTAAGTGGGATTTTCTGGCATCCAAAGGACGGATATGAGTTTTTGAGAGACTGAAGCTGTAACCCAACTTGAATAAGACAGTGATGGCAGTGAGCTTCTGTCCAGAGTTAATCAGCTGCAGAATTTGTAAACTGTGTATGTGTCAAAGTTGAAAATGTTAGCGCTCTGATAGAAGCTTGAAAAGGTTAGACCTGATAAAAGCCATCAGCAGTTAAAGAAAGTGATTTATGGGAATGTAATGACACAAAATGCCTCATTTATCACTCATATAGGGATAGGTTAAGGTTTCTGTGTCATACTTTAAAAACTTGACCACTTAGAATTGTCAAAATAGGTACTTAATTGCCCATCATATGTTTCCGTTCAAATTTCCTTTGCTTGAATTTTGGTGCTTTTACTGTTTTGCTTCTCATATGGTTCTTTTTAAAGTCATTCATATTTCATATTTATTTCATATTTGTTTCAAATGGCATGCTTGGTGCTCTGTTAGAACTTTTATTAGGTAAAGCTGTTGATTTGAGTCCTATCCAAATCTTCTGTTGATTTACAATTTCATTCAGCCTAACTGTAAGGAAAATAACTGAAGGTTTTGTTTTCTTTTCTTTTTATACCACTAATTCTCATCAAGAGTTTACAGCTTTCTAATTCAATCCTTACATTTCTTCTCCAAGCTGAAATACGAGATTTAAAAGTGAGGTCCATCAATAAGTTTCCAGTTCCAGTCAGTTAAGTTACTGTTTATCTCCATACAAATTAAATTTAATCCAAAACTACCAGTACTGTTAAATGATCCTAAAACAAAATAAAATGTTAGGAAAAATCCACAACAGTATGTTATCCTTTTACTGGTTTGATTTAAGGATAACAGCAAGGAAATCCCATAGATGTAAGACTTCACTGGCTTTGTTTTTTTTAACTGTCCATGGTTTCATCAGAATGCTGAAAAAAAAAAAGGCAAAAATGAGTAAATACTCATTGAGGAATTCTCTTTAAGAACATGTTTGTAAAATAAAGCACCTACACTGGAGACATTGCATTAAATAGTAAAATACAGATTCAGCTGCCAAAGTTTGTAAAGATTTCTTTTTCCTTAGCTTTTCTTAACTATACCGTTCTCTTTTTAATTTTTTTTTATATTTTATATAGAAAATTCTGAGCACAGTAATTTTAATTTTTAATATTAAAAATATCTTACCTTTTGTTAGCTTTCACAATTTATGGCCCCAGTTGTGCAGCATTCTGTTTGTTCAGCGATGACCTTCCAGGTTCGATTTAAAAAGTAGTCAGAAGCATTTGTCATGTCTGCTCGATCTTGTCTAGAGGTACCTATTGTAATTATAAAGGACTAATAAGGTTGTTTATAATATAACAGTGTGACAACCCTAAAAAATATTCTGGAGAGCAACTTCTTTTTTTCATGTGTGCCTTATCTGAAAGGAAAATCTGTAATCTTCTCACTTTAGGTGGCATTGTGCTTTTCAACATTTAGTTGAGAAAACATAAAGAGCATACACCTTGAAAAACTTCACTTAGTTTTACAAGGTGTGATTTGCACCTTCTGGAAGTACTCAGTGGTAATGTGGCCATAGTACAATTGCACTCTGTATTTAATTGGTGTATAGAGAAGTGATGGTAATGTACATTGAATTCCTTGTGTAGTATAAAAAAAACTATGGTGCAAAAATGCGTGATAGTTTAATGCAGTGAGTTCTCTTCTTAGAAAAAAAGAATCCAAATTAAGAATCGTGTTGTTTATTCTGTTATATGAAGTATTAAAGTACTGCTGTAAGGAAGTGTTATTATAGTGGTATTCTGCTTCATATGTCACATTTTTTACAATTGACTTCTGATGGTTTTTCCCTTCATATGTCTTTGTCTTGCTTCTTCTTTCTCTTTCCTCCCACATTTCAGCATCACCCAGCAATACCACGTTTTTATAGCCATGTGTATGAGGTAAACAAAAACATACCAAAACCAATGGGATTGGAATGTTTGACAGAAATGTTTAGCTCTCTTGTAGGGTATGTAGCAGCACTGTAGTGCTGTCAGGCTACCTTACATCAGTTAAATACCCTTAGACAGCAAAAGCAAAATCTTGACAATTTGGTAATCTCATCATGTGATTCAAGAAGGCTTTTTTTTTTCTTATCTACAATTGAGACAAATTTATGTTGTATGTATTTATGGCTCTTAAACTCAAAATTGTCTCATTTCATTAATTTTTAACGTTGTACTCTCTTAATGACTATGAAGAAATGAATTAAAATGCCTTAATTATAGGGCTAGAAGAAGAGAAATCACAAGTCTTTTTAGCATATGATCTTTCAATTGTTCACTAAAGGATAAAGAGGGCATTCAAGCGTGGTTTAGATAACTGTCAGCAATAATAAAATGCAAGGTAGTTTGCAGAGCCTTTAAAGACCTTTTGGGAAATAGATTTAATTAAAAAACAATAAAATGGACTTTTTATTTCAAAGAAATCCAAAATGTTATAATATTTCAGGATGTTACTATATGAAGAGTAATACATTTTTCTAGGGATCAAGAAAAATAGTGAAAATATCCTGCAGTCCACAGAGCAATGACTTTGAGCTTTGTTTTGTGTATGGATGTTATGTCCTTTAGTGTTACACACGCATAGTACAAATAACATATTAGAGTCTGTTTTAAGTTTTCTTCACAGAGTGATTTTACCCTGTTTTGCATTTTTAGTCTGTTAGGCTTTTAACAACGGTTGGAATTTTTTTTCAACACAAGGTAAATATTTAGCTCCTTGACTATTGAAAATTAAGTTATCCACAGAAGAATGTAACAGACATATTGGCAGAAGTTCTTTTGCCTATTTGGTAGGCTCCTGCTCATCATAGATGTCTACGTTATGTACTAGAAATACTATTCAAATTCTGCTTTTTTTATTCTCACATAATCAAAAACTGAATTTGCTATTAATGATTTTGGTTGATGTTTTGAAAATTTTAGGTAAGCGCTTGTTCTGCACTATTGAGTTATACCAGTTCTGGGGAACTAGGAGCAACTTAGGTTGTGTGTGATAAGCAGTGGCTTACAAACAACATTGACTGCTGTCATCTTTGAGTAGTTTTGCTCTCTTGCTTAGTTTCGTGCCTTCCTGTAAGTTGTTTTCTCTCACCTTGGTGCACACACATCAATTGCATTGACCAGTTGGTTTGTTGTAGCTGAGTGCCAAATGAATCTGCATACAAGTTGTCTTTGTGTAGCAATGTTCTTTTACAGATAAATCAAATTCACCAAGGTGCATTTTCACCAAATAGTAGAACTGTATCAGTTTCACAGTTGTAATTCTTGGCCCAACACATTATAAACCATGTTCATAATGAGAATATTACCTCAGTATTTAGCATCTTGCTATATCCTCTAGCAAAATTAATTTGGATTGCTAATTCATATTAGTGTTGATTTTGTCACTGACTGATCACAGAAATGAAAAATCATCCCTGTTCTTAGAGTTGGTCATTTTAATTTTAAGAAAAAAAGGGGTTGTTTTTCTACTTGCATGAAGCTGGAGTACAAATGAACAGCACACTGTGTTGCATGCACTGTCATGCATTAACTGTGTGAGAAAGATAGCTGAGATACTGCTGAAAATATACAAATGTGGGGGCAGTGTTCTGCATAAGAATGCCTCACTATTTTCTTCTTTGGTGGGCTTTCTGAGGCTTGAGCACTTAAAGCTAGTCAAACTACAACAGATGTATGCATGCTTAGCTTTGAAATCCCTCTTGTATTTAGTGTGCATATAGTGGACAAAGAAACGCCTCACATGCTGTCACATCCAACTCCTTTTGTTTTTAATTGTTTGTTTTCTTTCCTTCCCACTCAGTCCTCCTGGTGTGGTAGAATTATAAGGTGTGATCTCGTTTCTGCAGCATATACTGTACAATCTGATGTTCTTCATTCTGCAGATGATGGGCTCTCACATAACTCTTAGTTTTGATCACCTCTTGGGTTTGGAGCTTCAGCAGACATTTGGTTGCTTTCGCTTTCTAGCACCTGTTTGTTTTCTGATCGCTACAGTTTTGTGTAACTGGGTTTCTATGACTTTGTTGCTGTGTGTCACACCAGAGATGACTGGTTTTCACTAATAACTGGTTTTCATTAGAGACTTCTGCAAACTTTGGTAAGCACACAAAGCTTTCGCTGAGTAAAAACTACTACTGTATAGTATGTTAATTTCAACACAGTAATTTTTATTTTTTCATGTTCTACATGCATTTTCTTTTGTTAAAAGTCACATTTCCCACACTTGAAGATCTCTCCTTACTGATAGATATTTCATAACACTATTTCAGAATGCAACATTCAAGAGACAGATGTGAATTAGCAGAGAGCTGAAATCTTAATCTTCTTGTAGAACAGACTCTAGCTCCTTACATGTTTGCCCAGTAGTTAGCATGTCTAGCCTTAATGCAAGCTGAGGGTTTCATGGTGCAAATAATAAGACAACTAAGGTAGAATAATGGTCTTCATTTACACTGTTATGCATTATGAGTCAGTGCCCGATTCTCATGCACTTGCCTCTGGACAATGGACAGGGTAAGCAATAATGGCTATAAATTTAGCTTTGAATATCTATTCCACCTCTTCTATACTCACAAGAAAATTAGTTGATGTTACTTCAAAATTCACTAGCTGTAAAAACATGGTATCACATCAGAATATTGCTAGGTCAAACTCTTAAGTTGATAAGGTGTTTTTTTAAACCTATGGTAAGAGATGCTCCAAATACAGATGGATGAGTATGTTCTGTTATGAAAAATGCTTATTCTTGTAGCAAAAGTATAAACCTAAGCACATGTCTTATCGTAACTTCAGTTTTCTTATCACCATTTATAGTGTGTCTAGGAAGAAAAAAAGAATCCAGGAGTACTGTCTGTGCTTTGGCATAAAACGTTATGAAAACAACATAAAGTTGCAGATTATTTTTGGCTTGTGTAAAGGAGATAAAGGATAGCATTCTAGGAAAATCACAAATATTGTCAAGCTATCACTCAAATCATGCTTCTCTGCAAAGTGTCCAGAGGAACAAGTTCGGAGAGAACAGTCTGTGTTCTCGCTGATATGGAAAATACTTTCCAAGCAGCAAAAACACACCCTGCTGTCCCTTGTGTCCTGTGCTTTTCTGGTCCTTCTCTGGAAAAGCACCGTGTGGATTAAAATAAAAATTAATACCCTTGCTTGTAGATTGTTAGGGGGTTTATTTATTTAATTGCCACAAGACCAAAAGATGCAATGGTACTAGGACCCTTAGCATGCTCAGCCTCTGCCCTTTCCCTGCTTGAACAGACCACAAAATTAGGCTGCATCTTGTGTGCAAATACATCTCAGGGAGTCATCTGTATCGCAATGCAGATCTTATCTCAGACTATTTGTGTGTATGTGTGTCTGAATTACATATGTAAGTAATATCTGAAATCTAAATGTGACATTGTAATGTTACCATAGTCCTTCTTGTGCATTTCTGTAAAATAATACTTCTAAATCATGTAGCTGTTGGTTTAAGTATTTCTCATTTCTCTGCTGTAATACTTGCTCACTCATTTTGCCACACTTCACATGAGTGATTATGTCAGAACAAAAACTAGTAAAAAAATCAACTTTTTAAAAGCAGAATTCTTTAGTTAACTGCTGATAGGATAAAAGAAAGCTGACAACATTATGAGATATTGTTTTACCTATGGAAAAATACATTGTGATGCATGAATCTTTTCTGTGACGTATCGGAACTTGTGCAGATCATTCCTTTCAGTAACTCACACTGTGTATTTTAGAGTGTTAATTACCTAGTCAGATTTTATTAAAGCCCACAGAGTTTTGCATAATTAAAATCGTAGCAACAACTACATGGTATGAGATGTAGAATGCACATTCTGTGCTTTGCAAAATATTCTTCTCCAGAGAAGGGAGGAAACTTAAAAGTTATGTCTGACACTTTAAAAAGCCTGAATTTAACATAGATGTGTTTTTACTGTTGTATAAAATACAAAAAATAAGCATAATAAATTTTTTGCTATGTTGTTCTTGCACAGCAACAAAAATAATATGTGTAGAGTTTCTGAAGTTATTCATTTTAAAATGCAAAGCTGTAGCATTAAAGTAATATAAAACTGTAGACTGGTTTTTTCCACACCTGTAATCAAAACATTTCAGATACACTGTAAGGCAAGTTGTTCATTGTCTAAATGCTATCAAGTGCATACAACTGTCTGTGTTCTCTGGTTATGATGTGTGTTTAGAGTAAGTACATTTATTTTCATCTTTTACACAGAATCAGTCTAATCAGGTCTAGTTCTGTTTAGAGTTGGTTGAAGAAGATGCATTGTCCTCAGAACAAGTAAGAATAGTACAATCACTAGTTTTGACCGGTGTGATGGCTTGTTCCTTTATTGAAAGTGATTAGGTAGAGCATAAGATCCACAATTGTACTGGGAGGGACAATGACCTACAGAATATCCAGTGAAGGATCACAATGATGATAAAAGGATTGGAGTTTATTTCATGTAGGAGAGGAGGAAAGGGTGAGAAAGCTCCAGCTGTTTATCCTGGAGAAGAACAGGATCAGCAGACACCTCACCAGTATACATAAATACCTGATGGGAGAAAGTAAGAAAATATGAAGCCAGGCTATTCTCGGTGGTCCTCAGTGAGAGAATGAGAGGCAATGGGCATAAACTGAAATACAGGAAAACATATTGAAACATCAGGAAGATCTATCAAACCCTGGAGCAGGCAACCATCTCACCTGCTTTGAGCAGGACTTGCCGTCCTCTTAGGATGTCCCTTTTTTACTTGAACTATTCTATGCTTTGTGTGATTTTATTAATCATTTTTATGTGTGTATAAACTTTTTTAAAAAGTCACAGGGGAAACAAAGTTTAATAATAGGAAGAAAGGCATTCTGAAGAGCTTTAGCACGGTAGAATGTGCTGTTACTACATTCTGTGCCAGATTTCCTAGATTAGGAAATCCTTTCCCTGACAGGAATGAAAAAAGGTTGAAGAAATTGTGGGGAAAAAAATTACCTACCTGTTAATGTTCCCCTGAAAACTAATGACAAGTGCTAAGTATCAATATAATATCTAAACCTAAATTAATAGCTTAAACAATAAAATTATGAAGGAATAATGGAAACATAGTAGTAAGAAGGCAGTTTTATAAATCCCCTTGATTGGGAGTTTAAGGTTTTGCTCACAGAGGAGTACGCAAATGTAGACTACAAAGTTAGCAGTAACTGCCGACAGATCCTAATTATATTAAAGGTTGTAATCTCTTGAAAGAAGTTGGTTGGCTTTCCTGTTGGCCCTCCTATCAACTTTAACCTCCAACCTTCTCCGACATGTATCACTACAAATAAAACTGCTGAGGTTTGACAAGAGGATATAAAGTCACTAGGCCATCGCACAGAGATCTCTACATGATTTTCTTTAACCTTATGTTAACTGAACACTGCTCTAAGTCAGAGTTTTAGTAAGAAGTCATAAACACTGACTCGTATCACTTTAGGTTTAGTAATGACTGTTTTAACAGAGAAGAGAAGAAATATACATAGTAAATTATGTTTGACAACTGGAATTTGGTTGTTTTGTTATTGGTTGTCTTTGACCATTACACGAATTGCTGTTCTTCATCTTAATGTATACTTTTTCATGCAAGCTGCATATGATACTGATATAAACATGGCATCTGTGTACAGTATTATGAATTATTTTTTAGCTCTTGATTAAAGCAAACCAGATGACAAAAATAACTTACATGTTTATATTTACCAGTGTCACAGTAACAATCTTTCAGTATGTAGTCACCTATGATAATTTTGGCTTTTCTTTGTCTAGAATTTTTATGTGACTTTACACAATACCTTTTAGCAGTCTAAGAGCTATGCAGGCCATAATTTCTGCAAGTTTTTCTTTATTATTCCTTTCCCAATAGCTGCCAGTATAGAGTTTCCATTTTTCCAGGGAGCAGCTATCCACAGAATTAATGCTTGCAGCGTCCTTGTTCTTATGAGGAACTGATACCTGACAATAATCTGTACCTTACTAAAATTGTATTGCAATCCTAAAATTGTATTTATTTCCAGGTCAAAGCCATACCAACTTAAAATTAGGTTTTCTGTTTTGAAGCCTGTTATTTCTAAGGTAAATTTTATTGTATATAATTCTCCTCAAGCTTTTTGCTGCTCTTGGATCATCGTTTTAAACATTCAGCCATATATTTTTGCAGAGTGATTGATTACTTTAGGTGATGTGTGAACAACCTTTTCTTCCCATGTTCTTCCTTCCTGTGCCCATATTCCATTCCTTGTATGAGCAACTCACATATTCATCTCCCGACATACTGTACTTTTGCCAGTGTCCATTTTCAGTTATTAGAAAAACACCACTCCTTATGTCTTCCATTCTTAGTTATCCTTTCTATGGATTTTTAGACTTTCTCCACAAATGTAAATACCAGCTAGGCTTTTTTTTTTCCTAAATAGCTTGCAGCACACAAGTCAGGTCTCTGTAGGCCATGTATATTGCTGTTCTGCTGATTCCACTTCACTAAAACATTTTAATTGGCTTTCATTTGGTTTTAATTTATTAAATAGAAGCTTATTACGGAAATGATTTACTGTTGCAGATGTAATATGATATTGTCTGTAATCTAGGCTGTTGGTTTTGTTCTGTGCTGGAACTGTATCTAAGTCTATAGAAAATAGTTAAGGAAAACAAGCCTTTTTGTATGTCAGTTTATAGTCATTTTATATATGCATATATGTATATATATGAAAACCAGAAAACTACTAGTTATAAGATGGAATTGCTGGTCCTGGTGGAATGCATAGCAGGCTTTACATAGAGTCTTGGTGCTACCTGCGTTCTGGAAATCAGCGGGTGTTGCCATGTGTCAAACTGTACAGTATGTAAATTTTGGAAGCTGGATATGCCTGGAAGGTTAAAGGCTGATTGAATAAAGGGAAGCTTTAAAAAAGTTAAATGCAGCTTAGTTATTTCATTCTCTCGACAACACTGTGTGATTCAGTACTGTATCAGGAGGAGTATAATGTAGTTCAAAATATGTCAAGAGAGAATTTGGTTATAGTGTATCTTCCACGCTCTGAGAAATCTGCATTGTCCCTGATTTTGAGTGTAAGTAGAATACTAATATTCAGGTGATACTACGTCTGTTTTCCTCCACAAGTGAGAACAATCAGTGTGGTATCGGTCTGTGTTCCTTTACCAATCTCCTTAGAGTTTTACCGACACCATCTTCAAAATGTGGGCAGGAAGCCAACTAAAAATGTACAGGTGATTTCTACCTGAGGAAATGGGTATGATGAGTTAGCAATTGGCTTAAAATATTCATACATTAAACCAAATACTGTTGAATTTTAAGTGTCTTTCCTTTTTGAGTCCTCCTATGTTATGTGCACCCAGGATATAGATTACAGCAAACCCTATGTATTAAAAGTAGCTTTGAGGTATTAAAGTTTTAGCTGCTGCTAGCAGAGATTTCTTATACTTTTTATGTAAACAGTCTACCACATTGCTTATCAGAGCAAATAGGAAAATGTTTTCTGCTTCTAAAAGTTACAGAATGATCAGAACAGACAGGGGCGCCAACATCTGTCATGGCACTCTGAGAGGATTACCCGTTGTATTAAGCTGTTACTCACTGGAAGCTGCTGTCTGGACACTCAGTGTAAGAATGTTTGTGGTGGAAAAATTACTATAATCTCCACATACTCAGTTAAGGCTTCAGTATCATCTTAAGTAGCAATGTATATAAAAGTAGCAGAACTGAAATACAAGTATAAAGTTATTAATTGAGAAGTTATTAAGATAGCATATGATATCCATAAGAGATGCTCAGAGAGCTTTGTAGTGGGAACAATAGCGATGATTAGAAGAAGGAATGCTGATCCCTTCATGCATGAAATAGTTTATCCCACTATGGAGCCCAGGAAACTAATAAAGCTTCTGTGGACCAAAGCCATAGGGGCTTATTTTGACCAGATTAAGACATTTTCTAGAAATGCTTGACCGTTGTTTTTTTTCTTTTTTGTTTTGAATTACTTAGGGAGCAGTAACATCCAAAAAGGCAAATAGTAAAAATAATTACTTTACTCTTACCACAGTAATGATTATCCTCACCTTTTACCAAAATGGAAATTGTAACCATGTTTAAAAGTAAAACATTGTTAAATTAACTTTTTTCGTCTTTTACAGTTAATCTTGGTGACCCAAAATTTCACTATATCAGAAGAACTTTTAAAAAAAATAAATATACCTCGAGACAGTAAACCATATATGAACACCCCTCACGTTTGTTGTATGTTTCTGGTTAGACCGCACCTGCAGTATTGTGTTCAGTTCTGGGCCCCTCAGTTTAGGAAGGATGTTGAGGTGCTGGAACGAGTCCAGAGAAGAGCAACTAGATTGGTAAAGGGCCTAGAAGGTTAAGTCCTATGAGGAGAGGCTGATGGAGCTGGGTCTGTTTAGCCTGGAGAAGAGAAAGCTCAGGGGNTGGATGAGGTGCTGAGTGTCATGATGTAGATGTCAGATGTTTAGGTTTACTTGGTTGGTTTAGGTTGGACTCAATCTTTAAGGTCTTTTTCAGCCTCATCATTACTGTGATACTGTGATGTGTACTATGTGTTTTTTCTTTCAAACTCTTATTGGAATGGGAATCAACTTTACTACTTTCCCTCCTTTATATTGCAAATCTAAGGTAATAACCATTTGCTGAAGACATAATATGGTACTGTAATTGTTATTTAAGTTTTCATAGGATTTAACACAAGTAACATGTTATTTCTGAGTTAAATTTATGCCCTATCTGCCTTTTTGTTTAAAAAATGCAGGCTACAATGTTTTGTGGGTGTACCCAGTCTTTTTACCTAAAGCAGACTCTCACCAAGCAAATACTTAATTTGAAGTTTTCAATGTCAATGTTACCAGGTATTTTTAAGAAGTAAAATTAAACAGGAGTGCAAATGTGTTATCCATGCATAGTGATGGACTACTGTCTTGTTACATGTTGAAAACATGCCAGCATTGTTTTGCTTTAAATTATTTTATACAAATCATTGCCACACATTTGCATTTATTTACCAATAAATACTTAGATTTTCATTGTCTCCTTATTTCAAAAGTAGAAAACCTTTTTCAGCCTATGAGCTAAGGGATGTAAGCACAGAAATAGTATTTCATAGCACATTCATAGTTTTCATATCCCACACTTTTCTTCCTATCATTAATGAAAGGATTAATTAACTGAATTCTTAATGCTCTTTCTGCAGTCAAGAAACCTCACCTTCAAATATTATTCTTACTCCTAGGTGACCCAGTTTTTAAAAAGCAACTTTGCAGAGTCCAAAATAGAACTCATTTTGAAGGAAAGAAAGCCTTTATCATATAATTTTTGTCATACCGTTTTCTTAGTATAGTTTAACAATGACTTGTGTATAACAGCACTTCTAATTTAGTTTAACATGATCTGGAATTAAACTACAGAACTCCCGTGATTGTGTTATTGACTGTCAAAGTTTACCAAAAACATGAGGATTTAAACATGACTGTTTACTTAAAACAAATAAGATTGTTTGCTCTTGCACAAGATGAGATATAAGTACTTACAAAAGATTTGTCGAAATCTTTAATGTCCTTGAATTTAAAAATATATTGACAAAATATCAGACATTGTATTTTAGGTGATTTTACTATTATTTTTTTCATTGTTTTTTGAAGCAGAGTAGTTACCGTACAGAATGAAAGACAACATTTTGAATAGTAGATTCTGTATTTAATATCATTATTCCTCAGTTCTATAATACATTTATTTTTATGATGTGAATTTGCTTTTTAAAAATCTGTCGATATGAAATAAGAGTAAAATCTCGGTTTTGCCTTATGCTTTATGCTTGAAGATGTTCTGTCAGCATGTGAAGTGGCTTTGGAATAAACTGTTTCCCTTGCTCTATTACACGTCATCTTAGTTAGCATTTACTATGTGCATTGAATATACACCTAGAAATCCTAATCATGTGCTAGAGATTACTGTAGAAAAGATACTTTCTCCTGTAGAGTTTAATTTTAATGTTCAAGTATGATACTAGAGTCAACGAATGTTTACAGTGCAGTGCAAAGACAATATTGGTCAGCATAATATTCACTGCTCTTAGCAAACTGCTAAGTTTTTTAAGTGTTTTGACAGACGAGAGGTTCAGGAGAAAATAACAAATTGCTTTTGTCATTGCTTTTTGAGAATTGTTTCTAACCTTGGGAGTCAATTGAGGATAAAGGTGGTTTTCCAATTCCGTGTGGGACTTGACAGTTTGTTAGTGAATGGAGGTGGCAGAATCATAAAAGGCATATGTGTCTCTTTAATGAGTCTTCCACTTCCCAGGCACGAAAGAAGAAATTGCATGCTTCAGTAGTCACACAAATTTTTTGGCAAAATCATTTTGGTTGGAGATGAGGGAAGCAGACTGTACTGGTCAAGTTCTTAGAAAGGTATTTTGCTGCAATGTAGAGAAGAAATGAGCATGTCTAAGGGAATCTCACCTGTGTAACTGTAAGGAGATTAAAACCAGTCAGAGAAAACTTCAGGTGGAGACTGATATTTTTAATAAATGAGATTATCATATTGACCCTAATGATCAAAAAAGAGGTTAGGAAGAATAAAGAGTGAAAAGATCTGTTTAGCTGTGTTGGTAATTAACAAGTTACGGCATGCAGAGAATAAGTTGTTGGGGTACAGGTATTGACATTAGTTTGAACTTTATTAGTTGTAACTGGGGGACAGTGGGCTTGTCTGTCATCACATCTGTGACTGACTTGCACACCATGAAAAGAGGAGGGCCCGGTGCGACTTGGAAAGATCCATGATTCTAGGTCTGTATGTCCTTGTACCTTTACTAGCAATGAAGTTTCCACCACTTTTGGTTTCTGAGTGCACAGCACATGTTCAGAATGAGTTAGCACCTGGAGGATCTGAGACCCAAATCCTGAATGGTTCAGTAGATAGAACCCTCTTCAAGCACTGTTGTGATATTCTGAAGTTTGTACTGCAAGATTCTACCCATATATACAAGGTAAATCTGCATTTAAGACAATTTGTTGCAACATACAGATTCAGTAAGGTAGATATTCTCACTGCACATAAATTAAGAGTTTCTGAATGAGATTCTCCTATATATGATTGAGAGAACAAAGCTCAAAGCGTATGGGAGTTTCCATGGAAAGCCATAGAAGAGTTCAAGAAAATCATTTGTAAGACATGCAAGTCTGCCAACAGAACACTCAGCTTGCAAATATCTAGCAGTGGGAAACCCTCTTTCTGACTGAAGCCTTTCAGAAGCAGTGGGCCCCATTTTTGCCTGTGGCACCCAGCCTAAAGCTGGATGTCAAGTTCAGTGAAGGTTTGCATATGCTTCTGCTTCCTTTACAATTGATAATTGGCTTCTTTAATTGAAGTCATAGAAATCTGTGCCATATTCAAACTGCAACTGAAAGACCATCCTGAAGTTGGTTAATAAATATATAAGCCTGGAGGTTAGGCTGGGCACAGAACATGCAGGAGCAGCAAGTTAAATGTTTTGCGGAAACCGTAATGACTAGAGAATTGTAATTATCTTGTTTGAGAGATTTGGTCTGAATGTAACGAGTATTTATGTTTACTGTCCACCATTATAAGTATTGGCTTTGTTCTTTTCTCCATCCCCCCAATGGTAGCATGCATTCTGTACATTACTGATATGAGAGGGTTCTAGGGGTTTTGTTTTTATTCAAGTAGCTTTGATCTAAATCATGAGATGGAGGCTCTGCAGTGTTTCAGAGAATAGCAAAGAAAACAAGCACATTACTGCTATTACTCCTGTTACTTGATCTTTTCTGCATTCCTAGCAGACTGCTCAAAGCTTAGGACTTGTGGACTTCATGAATGTGCATTTCTGCATATGGAAACAATTCTTGTGGTGCCACAGTGCACTCACCACAATTTTCATGCTCACAGGTCAATAGTTAGTATAAGACATTAGAGGACAGTGCAAATTCCATAGACCCCATCTAATTCTGCATAAGAACATATCAGACTTAATCTCAGAGAGAATTAACAGGTTTTCATTGCTGTCTCAGCAAGAGATGCCTTTCTTGTCCCTCTTAGGTTTATATAGTTTCTCAGTTCTTTTTTGGTATTCTAAACTCTGTTAGTTTAATGTAGCTATTTTTACCATAAAGTTCTGTTAACTTGTTTCTCAGGTCAAGAAGATACTTAAAATATTTTTAAAAATGTAAAGTACATGTTTGCTGTATCCTCCAGACTGATCATGGTAATTTTTCCTCTTGGATATTTTAGAACTAATTTGCCACTTTTAAATAGGTAAATATTCTTAATGTACCTCACAACTTCAATTCTTAAATACATAAAATGAAAGAAAATCACTTTTTAAGAGGGGGAAAGAATGTATTCAGATTTTATGACAAACTTCAGCCGGACATGAATTATGTTATGAAAAGTTAAAACTTAATATTATATAAATTGTTTAAAATTATATAAAATAACCTGCAAAAATGCTTCAAGGACAGAATTCTAAAATAGAAACTTAGAACACACAAAATTATAATCTGCAAGTAATGAAAATTAAATAAGGGCAGAATTGGGGAAAGAAAAGGAGTAGAAAAAAAGATGGAAAGTATTGGGATAGTGAATTTGTAAGGCTTCAGCTGTCTACATGAGTTTAAACCAGTCCTATTACAAAACTATGTGTGTGTTGGTGAAAGCACCATCTATTCAATGTCATTGACTTCTGTGCCATAGTCCAGCTGTTCTAGGTGTATTAACCTCTACAGAAGAGGAGAAGCTGAGATTTGTTTTCAGCACCTGCCATTCACTTCATGCTTTGAGGTGATGCATTACAAAGTTCAAGCTTAAGGCTTGTTTATTTAATGTTGAAGAATTATACTGCTGTTGGTATTTAATTTGAATATGGAGGGAACAAGGAGCACATGTTTTTCATGTGAAAACTAAATATGCTTTTCTCCACTTTCAAAATAAAATAGTAACAGAAGAAAGACGCACTCAAATTTTACTTGCCCTGAAGCCTGTGCAGGGTAACTGTAGTAGAACAGTAGTAAGGAATATGACAAAGTTTATATCATTCTTTCTTTGCTAGAGACGATGAGTAGTTAGGCACTTAACTGCATTGGACTGTGTGATTTCAACCTCCTTGTGTTAGTGGCCCCTCATGTAACCTTCCGTCCTTTGTGACAGCTTGTTTTCTGGGCTTGGCTTCAGAAATGCCTCATGTTCTGTAGAGATGGCTATGAGTCTGGTAAGTGAAAAGTTCACAAGAAAACCTTAAACACAAAATGCTAAATGTATCACAGGTGACTAATAATGTATGTGGCTACTCTGGGATGGTCAGAGCTTTGTATTGCAAATTAATTTGAGCCTGATGATCTTATGTTGTGAAAGCAAATTCTAAACTTCATTTTAAAAGTTTAATTGGAGATAACACTGTCTTGTAAACCAATGGACGAAGCATGGTTTCACAAATCCAAATGTTGGTGATGTAGAAACTGAAGGACTCATCAGAACCTGCAGGAAAGTTATTTGAATCACTTCCGCAAACTATGAATTCTCAAAGGTGAGTGTCCATGCATTGCTTTGTTGTGTTTGTCCTTTGCAAAAGACTGGATGCTTAATGCAAAAAAAAATTATATTTTTAATCTCAAATATTATTAATGTAATTAATTGTATAACTGCGGATGTTACTATGGTAACATTAAATTGTGTTTTTCAGGTCCTTGCAGTACTAGTTATGAAATGAATAGAGGTGACTAATAATCAAAATACTGTGTGTAAAGTAGGTACATTAATGTTATGACAGTTTACGGACCCAGCCAGCACAGTGATTGGTTTAAGTCCTAACTGAAACTGTTTACCCCTGATCTTTGTACGTAAAACGTTTATGTGCATACAGTGGATTTTCTGAGTGTAGCTATCAGAACTGCTGATAGATGTAATGGTGTTAACTGTGTCTTTGAGACTTGTAGATATGAAGATACAGGTTCCCCATTGTCATCATTATTATATCGCCTAGTGGACCCAGCTCTTGGGGATGCATGCTCTAATGCATCCAGAGATTTTTAAAGTGTAGATGAGATGGATGTTTAATTATGAAGATACGTAACAAAGAGACCTGATTACTGGATAGAAAATTGTAAGAAACTGTGAGCTGTTTTTGTCTCAGATAGAGGGCAACTGTTGCCAGTTTGGGTGAAAGGGGATGTTTGATTCTGAAGGCATGTGAATACTCCATAAGCAGTTTTTAACCTGAAAGGCTAAACTGATTTTCTGTTTTAAAAATCCAAAGTTACAGGAAATATAACTTCAAAGTGAATCGGAGCTATGTTTATCCCTCTTATATGTCAGAGTTTAAGTGCAATGTTTTATGTATACAGTCATCATGACAGTTAAAAAGGCTATAAAGGAAAGCAATTATATAATTGCTTTAAAGAATTAAGTAGCATGGATAAAGGCTTTTAGAAACTACAGAGCAGTTTAAATAATTATATCACCTGAAGTCAAGCTGCAAAATTATGTCCTAATTATTTGCAATGAGTAATTATCTATAAAGTTATAAGCTTTGAAAGATTTTTATGAGAGAGTGGGAGAATTCTTTGATTATTTTTTTCCCACACACACTAAAACAACACCCCATCATTTTCTATTTTAGCAGTTTCCACAACTTAAACATTAAATTCTTATTGTTGCTTTCTGTTATATTAGTAGTGTGTGTTTTGCAATTCTAATCTTCACGTTTTTCTTTCTTTATCACTGAAGTAGGCCTTTTGAAGCCAGGGAATTTTTCATAGCAATATTGACAGTGTTCGCATTTGCATGATGACAGCCAAGGAATGGAGCAGTAATTTTTGAAATTGCAGAAGTATTTAGAACACTGATAAAAGCTGAAATATATTTTTGATGGATTGATGTTCAGCATACATGATTTTTCCTGCTGTCAAAAGGCTCTGAATTTAGTGAATATTTGCCTGCTGTGAGAATGCAAGATTAACATCACAACCATCACCCGGGCACCCAAACCCTGCAATTTAATAGCTTTTTAGGTTCTTTCCTTTTTCTAAACAGCAATTAATCTCATTTTAGTACAATTTTCTCGTTTCTGAAGTCGCTCATTGAATCGCTGTTTTGTTCATATTTGGCTTCAGCTCCTCTGCATAGTCATTAAAGTCCCAATTAATGTCACCTTTAGCTGAAGAGTACTCATTTTTATTGAGAAAATGACAGTTGCTGCCATGAGTAGTGCAGTGTAATATACATTAATTGCCCTGTAACACTGGTAATTACGAGTTTTTCAAGCCTCTCAGTAAACTGTCATGCCTAGACAAGACTGTGCTAAAATAGATTACTCATTAGGGAGACCTGTCCTGTTTTCTGGTGGGTTCTTAGTATTGGTTTAAAAAAAATCTTGAGTTTGAACAAATAGTTGCCAAAAGCAATTTCCTACAACAACACGTCTGTGTTCGGTTTTCCAGCCATCACTTAAGCCTGCGGTCAGCAAACAGACAGGGTGCCATGGACTCTGGAGATGTCAAGATTTGAATGTTTATTTGGATCACAAAGATAAGCTTAGCAATTCATAATTCAGTGTTTCATATGGATGTTATTAATGCTGCCTTTTTCAGTGTTCTGTTTATTGCAGGTCTACCTGATATTTTTCAAGAGCAGTCAATGTTATCCTTATTTTGTGCCCCAAAAGACTTTAACACAGTACTACAGACCATCCAGTGAGTTGGAATTACTAAATCCATTATCCCGTAGTTCTTACGCAGGGACAGCAGAGATTATGTTGTAGATTATGTGGAATAATTATCAGATCCAAATTCTAGGAGGTGTATTGCATTGAAAGGTTAGGTTTTGTGTAATTAGGAAAATAATGTGCAAAGTATTTGGTTAATGTTGTGACCCTTCTGAAAATAAGGTTTTAATATGTATATTGTTAGGAAACCCACCTGCTGATTGGCTTGGGGTATGGTGGGAAGCAAGTTCTTAATTTAAGAAGGAAAATATTTCACTGCTTCTTTCTGGCTTGCTTGTATTTTATGTTTGTTTTTGCAGACAAAATAGTCTCCTTTAAAGCTTGTTGTAGCATTGAACTGACAAAAGAAAATCTTTGGTTTATCTTTGTTATAACACCTGCTTTAGGCAATCTGCTCTTTCACGCTCTCTCTAAATGAATTTTGTCACAGCCTTCCATATTCTGTTGTGGAGATGCGCTAATGAAAGTAGATAGTACAATTTGTGCTGACCAGGTAGCAACTGCCAGCTTGCAGCTGAGGATAGTTTAAAAAAATAAATAAAATCCAGCATTATATCACTGATTTATCCATTACAGGGCATTAATAGTGAGAAACCTTGGTGTGTTTATCTGTTTGTATTGGTGTGCATTTATCGAATTGTTTATGACAAGACTAATTGGGGTAATTGTAGACACTGAAATTACCTGTCAGCTATATGTAACCACACTCCCTTTCTTTCTGACAAATGATGACAACTGAGGGACCCCGTAGCATTACTCATGATGGCTTTTCGAGTGGTAATAAGGACAATAGGGGCCCTGGCTAATTTGACATGGACAGCCTTCACAACAAGAAGCCAGCTAAATGACTTGTCAGTAGGGGAAAGAAGTCAGAAAAGTAATGGAGTCCCCCATGGCGCTCTGACAGGGAGATGAGGCAATTTCAACAGAAAGTGAAAAGGCTTCAGTTTGTCAAGTATTTAGAACAATCAGAGAACAGCTAGAGGCTGGAACCTGACAATAAATTTGTGAACCATGGTAGCAGTTTCATATAGGTCAGTTATTTCATAATGGCTGTGAAGCTTTCTGAGGTTTCTGCTTTCGTAGCATACTTCACATCAGCCAACTGGTGCTTTGTCACCTTAAATTTGTGCCTCACTTTACACAGTGGGAATAATGGTTAAGGTTACCGAGGAACGGCACTGTAAGACAGCATGATTCGCAGACACCAATCTGTTGAAAAATAAACAAAAATTTAGATAGTAATCGCGTGATTGCATCCATTACAAGCCAGTGGTGTTAACGTATTCTTGAAGATTTCGGCCTGCATCCTTTTTGTGAGCAAGGGAAGTACTTTATTTCTCACCGACAAAACTAATGAAATCTAAACCCCTGTTCCTATCCTTTCACACTGCTGTACACTTAATTTCTTAATGTTCATTTTCTGCTGCTTGCTCTTGAAATGTATTCCACTTCTACAGTTTTGACATCTATTGAGACACTGTAACTGATGACACAAAAGGAGAATTTATGATTTTTTTCTTGACTGCTCAACAGAAGATGATGTGCTTAAGGATTTTTTAAAAAAACAACCAGGCTTCCAGAATTAAATACTAGTTCTGTGTCCCACTGATAGTAGGTCTTTTTATCTGTGGCTTCAGGAGTATGATAGGTGGTGGGTTTTTTTTAATCAGTGGCTCTTACCTATGTATTTGCATTGAGATAAGAAGAGTATGATTACAGCATCACTTCAGTGCTGTAGTGTGCCTTCTGAATTCCTGACACAGGCTCCTCAGTTCCTTAAAAGTGTTAATGGATTGAGCACAGACTTAGTGAGAAGAATTAACTTGTGCTTTTTGGCAGTGGTCGTTTTGTTGGAAAATAGGATTTAATATATTCATTTTAATGTTCTGCTTACTGTCTCATTCCTTCACTTTACTGAATATCCTGTTTCTTACAGATTTTAAAGCTAGTGCAGCAACTGTTTGAGAACTGTGTGGACTCTGGCTTTGTTAATAACTGCTTCAAGATGTCTCATTGCATTATCAACAAATTTCTTGACCTGGTCTTGCTAAATTTAGTTACAAAAATATTTTCTCCCCCATTCTTACTCATTTTAATGTATAGCACAAACTTTTCTCTCTTGCTCAAAGGTCTTAGAATAGAAACTTTCTGTGCCGTATTTAAAAAGTAAAAATGCTTTGTTGACATTAATCCTGCTCCCCCACCTCCATCCATCACCTTTTCCTCAGTTTTTTTTAGAGTTATGTGCTTATTTTTTGAGTTTCATTAATAAAATTTGAAGGAATCTTAATTTAGGCCAGCCAGGAACTTGCCCCTTGATTTTGCATACCATAACATTTCAAAACTACATGGCATGTCTTGTGGTGGTGTGACTTGTCAAGGAGATATCTTAGTGATTTGAAGGAGCTTGTCGTTCTGCAAGATGGGCCATTGCATCTGAGGTTATAAATGTAGTTCCCCTCTCGGCACAGAATCACTCTGTGAGGCGATCATTTAAACATGGTGTGTCCACACCTAAATTGCCTTTATTCTGGTTGCCTGTCTTGCACATACTCATCTACATTTGCTAAAGTTTTTACATACTTTTTTTCTAAGACTTTTCTGCTTCAGTACAAAAGAAATTATGAACACATGCTAAATTATCTAGTTCTTGGCTCTATAGCTGGTGTCGCCATCACTGTTGTTGGGTTTTCAATAATGGGATACCCTACACAGCATGAAATTTGCTGACCTAAGGTGGGATTCACTCTGCTTAAAGGGGGAAGAGGGTCTATGTTCATGAATTAGCAGGGCTCACGATTAAGACATTAGAGAAGATTTGAAAGGGGATGGGGGATACTGTCAGCCTTGCCCATAACAAGTTGTGGGACAATGTTCCATGGTTAAGAGGGACAGGATGCTAACAAGGGCCCTCAGCCTGTTGCTCTGAAGCATGTTGGGTTTACTGCAACACACTTGAAATCTTGCATGCATGAGCCAAATGCTCCTGAATTTGTATGAGACAACAAATGCTGCAAAAAAATTAAAGGATGATCCTCAAAGAACGTGATGTAGCCAACAACTTAGCTGAACTACCTTCACATCAACACAGGCAGCAGGGGCAACACATAGAAGTCAGAAACCACTAGGCTGCTGGAAAGCTACAACCTACTTGGTGTTACTGAAGTTTAGTGGGACGTATTTTATCTTTTTCAAGCCTATTTTATTTCTTGCAGAAGATATTACAGCTTTGGAGGCCTGACAGAAGTTATGTCTTGTGGCAAGAAGCATCTATTTGGGAAAGAGTCAGGACAACTTAGTTCTGATTGAGGAAATAAAATTTCTTTATACAGTGTGTTAATTTAAACATTTAAAAAAAAACACAGCTTAATAAATTGCAAGGCATTCCTTATAAAAATTGCATCTAGGCTAAACTAAATAATACTTGTAGCAAATTGAATTTAGAATCATAGAACCATTAGGGATCAGAAGGGACCTTGAAAGATCATCTAGTCCAATCCCCCTGCCACAGAAGGATCACCTAGACCAAGTCGCACAGGAACACATCCAGGAGGGTCTGGAACGTCTCCAGAGAAGGAAACTTCACCACACCACCACCACCACCCCACCCCCCTCCGGGCAGCCTGTTCCAATGCTCTGTTACCCTCACCAGGAAGAAGTTTCTTCTGACATTTATATGGAACCTCGTCTGTTCCCAGCTTGCACCCATTGCCCCTTGTCCTAACACCATGTGACCTTGAGAAGAGCCTGGCTCCATCCTCCTAACACCGACTCCTCATTTATTTATAGACATGAATGAGGTCACCCCTCAGCCTCCTCTTCTCCAGGCTAAAGAGACCCAGCTCCCTCAGCTTTTCCTCATAAGGGAGCTGTTCTACTTGTTCATCATCTTTGTTGCTTTATGCTGGACACCCTCCAGCAGCTCTGTGTCCTTCTTGAAGTGAAGGATCCCGAACTGGACACAATACTGCAGATGCAGCCTCACCAGTTCAGAGTAGATGGAGATAACCTTCTTGATCTGCTAACCACTCTTCTTCAGATCCACCCCAGGATGCTGTTGGCCCTCTTGGCCGCAAGAGCACATTGCTGGCTGATAGTCATCCTGCTGTCTGCTAGGACCCCCAGGTCCCTTTCTCCTCCTACACTGCTCCCCAACAGGTCAGTCGCCAACCTATACTGGTACCCAGGGTTGTTCTTGCCCAGATGCAAGACTACACTGGCCCTTGTACCTCATTCAATTTCTCTCTGCCCAGCTCTCTAGTCTGTCCAGGTCTCGCTGAATGGCAGCACAGTCTGCTGGGGTGTCGGTGACACCACCCAGCTTTGTGTCATCAGCAAACTTGCTGACAGTGCACCCTAATCCCTCATCCAAGTCATTAATGAATAGATTGAATGGGACTGGTCCCAGTACTGATCCTTGGGGGACTCCACTAGGTACAGGCCTCCAACTAGACTCTTTTATTCTTTGATGAATTAAAAAGGAAAATGCTGAGTAAATTCTGAAAGGTGTTAAATAGGTGTGTCAAAGTTTTGAATCTGATCTGACTGAAACAATTGAGACTATTTTCCATTACCAGGCCTTTGAAAACTTGCTAATACAATCTATTGCCATATACTTAGGACCTTTCATAAATATTGTCACTATGTAATGGTGCATAGGTCTACTGTTAGTATATGCCAAAATGAGACATAAAATTAGTGCAGAAAATATTGAGGTGGACTTTTATATTTATTTATGCATTTCATTTAAGGGTATGCAGGAATAGTACAAATTTGTTTTTCAAATGCCTATCTCAGTCTGACTAAAGGATGACCAATACAGCCCGTGTCAGTCTCAGTTCCTGCACTGAAAACTCCTGGAATAGAAATACACAACAGAATCATTTAAACCACAACTGCAAAAAGTCTTTGCATATCAATTGTGTTTTATTGTATTTAGATTATAATTTAACTACCTTCAAATTGGTTTTAACTTTGCTCAATTGGAAGTAGTAAAACCGACTTATTAGATAAGTGACACATGTCATAAAGAAACATACAACCTCCTTATTTCCCCTAGGTCAGTCATCCCTGAACTACTTAGCTGAGTTTTTGTTTCCCCCCTTTTGGAAGAAAAGAAATACAATTGAATTTGTCCTTTTCCCCTCCCCAAAGCAAAACACAGAAACAAGCTTTTGTGTTCCCCCCAGCTGCATTCTTAACTGTTAAAATATCCTAAAGCACTCGATCACGTTGCATTTTAATTTCCAAGCCATGTGTTGCATTAGTGAAGTGCACATGTTATTGATTTGAGCTGAAAGTTCTCAGTCTGTTTTGCAAAACACCAGGCTGACACGAACGAGGTCCTTGTGAGGTCAAAGGCCTGAAGTTGACATCTTTCTTAAATCTTACTTCTGTGAAAACAAGGAGCACAGGTCAGCACAGCTAGCTGATGGCATCACCTCTTACATCCACTGATTAGATTAGCTGAACATTTATCAACTACACAGAGACTAACACTTAACCTTTTAACTGAAGAGTTTTGATGTATCCTTATTTTTTAATGAGGAGGCTATTGTCCCAAATTGTCCCTAAAGCTTAGTGCAGAGTTTTTTCTCCCATTTAGCTGACTACCAGGCTTTAAACGCTTTATAATTCAAAGTGTGGTGTTTATAATTGTGCTTTGTTTTGAGGGCACAGATTAATTTTGCTCCAGACTAATTTATTCCAAATAATAGTATCATGTCTGTTCAGTTATAAGATTTTGCTTCAATCTGTTCCATTAGCGTGCATTTCAAGATGTAATTTATAGCTAGCTTGAGTGCTAGCTGGGTTTTATCCTACATCACTAACAGAGAAATATTTTCAATTGAAGTTTTCCTTAGAAAAATCTGCAGTAACCTAAGACTTTGGATTTACCTAATTATCTGTTACTTATTCTGAGTATGGGTCCTAATCACCTGATTTTTTAAAACAAATGTACATCTCTACAGGAAGCAAAGTTCCCTCTGACCCCACATCTAGCAGGCTGAATTCAGAGTTTTCCTTCTCTATCAGAATGTGGGGCTTACAAGGGTTATATTTTGTCGGTGAGATGTGTGGGCATTACAGAAGACTGCCAAAGGTACCATCACCAGAAAACAGCTCTTGCTATGGGAAACACCAGCAGACAGGTGACAAACTACCTGGGCTGTGGCTAACGCGGGATTTTACAATTCCTGTGGAGGCAACACCAAGGACTCAATGCTGCACTGGGCTGAACCACAGGTAACTGGGGACCACTGTTGTCTCCAGTCTGAGTGAGAGCCAGTTGCTTTACCTAGAACATGAAGGGACAAACACCTATTAGTGGCCTTTGACTCCATGGCTGTTACTTTTAATTGCAAAGGTCAGCTAGATAAAGATTTGGTTAGGACTCCAGTCTTAGAGTCCAAATTAGGTATGAGGGACCTGACTAGCACACGTGTGTGTGTAAGCACTTTCATGTATTGCCTGATGAAAATTCGGTCAGCAACAGAGAGGCTCTTTGGTGTGCCAGAATACTGTCTGCTGCTTCTCCTTCTTAAAAAGAAGTACAAAAAATCTAGCATGAATGATTACTCTCCCTCATTATATTCTGAATATCTGGAATGGCAATACCTGTGAAGAGAGGGACGCCCAATTCAATAATAGGTTGATTTGGCGCAGGGATAGGCCTTTTCATTACTAGCAACATTCTTATCTCCTTCCTACACTAATGTGGTCAGTAAAAAAAGATGCAGGTGTGTGAAAGTGACCTAGAAAATGTACTGTATGGTTTCTGGTTTGAAATTCAAGTTTGTAAACAGGACTGAGAACCTCACGTTGCCTGGCAAGAAATGAAAAAAATAAAGTTGTGGGGAAAAGTTCCTGTTTATGTGCTTGTGATTTCTGAAAACAAATTTTGAGCAGTAACAGTATTTTGTCTGGTTATCACCTGCCTTTAGCCTGTGAACTTCAGCCCTGACTCTAGCCTGGCTATTCCAGGCCAGACTATCCATACCTGTATAAGCAAAATGGTTTTGTTGCAGTCCCACTAGTAAAACCAGTGATCTTAGAGTGGGATTTCAACATCCAGGGGTAGAAGGAATGCCTGACAACAGTAACTGAACACATCAAGACACAGCTTAATATCAAACATAAAAGCTTAATTAATCTGGAAATGACTCCATTTTTTAATTACTGAGTCTCATGTTATCTGCTCATACCTCAACAATTTATTTTCCTGCTTAAATTAGCTCTTTGATAGAGCCAGATCACTTTAAAAATGAGGCCTCCATGTTATTCAAAGCAAACTTGGTGTTCTAAAATTCCATTATATCCTCTTCAGAAAATGTTTAGACTTAGTATTTCCTCCAGTCTCACTGTAGAATAGAAAGTTGATTTTAATACAATTTTTTATATTGGAAAGTGATTATTTTATTATTAGCAAGTAAAATGTAAAACAGACAAATTGTTTAGTTTTACACAAATTGTGATTAGTGGAAGTTAATGTACCACTCTCTAAATACATTGAAGTAGTTTGGAACGGCCCAGATCATGGATAGCAGTCATCTTTTTCTATGAAGAAACAAGCATGGTGTGATAAACACTTGGTGTAAAAATCATGGTTGTACTCTGTAGCTAACATTAAATGGTAAAGCTTCATTGTCAGTTGGAGCTCTCTGGTTAGTTTAGTTTCAAAGCACAAACTGTAATGGTAAAACAGACTTACAATACTAATTAGCTTCTATAAGCTAACATTATTTTAGAACATAGTAAGAAAACAAGATAGATGCACGGGGGTTTTATTGTATTAGATTCATTCAGAAAATAAATCATTTGGTTGAATTTACTTATGTATTGCCCACTTCTCAGCACTTCCTTCTGGCATCAGTTAATTTTAAAAATACCGTAAAGATTATAGATGGTTATAAGATTTATTTATTACATACTCTATTATAATGTTAATGGAATCATGGAGTTGTTTAAGTTGGAAAAGACCTTTAAGATCATTAAGTCTGGCTGCTGACCTAACCGTACCAAGCCCATCACAAAGCTGTGTCCTTAAACTCCATATCTACTTCTAAATATGTCCAGGGGTGGTGATTCGACCACCTCTTTGGGCAGCCCTATATTACCAACCACAAAAGCTGTAGCAGTACATAGAATATTTTATTGCTGTACATTATGTCAAGATTATTTTTAGGTTGTATTCAGTTGATAGGAACACCAACTTTAATTAACAGTAGGTAGGACAGTGGGTACATGCTTCATTCCAGACGAGTATGTTAGGTAGCTACACAATATGCATGTGCTACAATGTGTGCGGAGTTTGAGTGTGTTTATATACCTAAGCATTTATGAATAACCAACATGATAAGGTTGGAACTTTCAAGAGAGACTGAGAACATTTTATATTTCAACAATTCAGACTGTCTGCTCTTCTCTTCTACCAAGTGAGGTATTCCAGTAAAATAGTCTCAAGTCAGAATTCTCTTAGAGTGAATTTTTGCTGTTTATTTTAAAAATATATATAATCTGGAAGATGCTAACAGTCTAATACTTCACACCTTAAAGTTGTTAGGGTACTATCCTCCAAATTAAGCACCATAGAGACTCGGTCACTTTCAGTAAAGAATGAAAATTTACTGTCCGTGGTACACTGTGTCTGTTTTGTCCTAATATACTCAAAAAATAAGTGAGCTAAATACAAGCAAATGCATTTGCTTTCACTAAGTATATCAGCGGTTAAACAATGAGGATAAATACTGTAAGCTGAAGGATAGTAATAGCACACAAAACCCCTAAACTATCTCTTTATAAAATCACCCTAACAAAGTGTTTTGGCCAGGAGAGTAGTAAAGTTCAAAATTCATTTTTGCAGTGAACTTCAGTCAGCTTATGAAAAGTAAAGGGGAGCTGGGTTTTTGACCACTTATGAATGTGTTATAACAATGTCCACTTCAACAGTGCTTTCAGTATTTCTTTACTCTTAAAAGTCAGTCATTCAGAAAATGTGTAACTTCCTCTTTATTCAACTCAATGTCTTGCTGAATTCAGTTGTGTTACAACGTTCATGTTGATTTTGCACACATGGAATCAGCTTCTGCGTTGAAAATAAGTTATACAATATGTTCAGCTTACAAAACAAAAAATACCACGAAACAAATACTTTACATTCTTTTTATGCATTGTATTGAAGTCCTGACGAAAGTAATTCTAAAACGAAAGCATTTGCCCTCATGAAGTGCAGGTAAATGCCATGAAACTGTAATTAAAACCAGTTTCATAGCTCTTTAGTCTTTGAAGGGCATATTGTTCCTATTTAATCTATATTTTTCCTTAATCAATTTAATAAATACATACTTAGTACTTACAGCAGAGGGAGGGGACAAACAAGCTTTATTTCTTTCAATACAGATTGTGCAGAAGGCAACATTTGTGGATTAGAAAGCAGGGGTTGGTGCAGAGTTGGTTGTAAAGATACTTCAGTCTCACTGCGTGAGGAAAACCAATATTTGTCCAAGATTAATTCATCATAGGGCATCTCATCATAAGCATACTGTCTCTCATCCACAAGTAGAGCTACTTTCACGCACAGGGAAACATGTAACTATGCCCCTTTTTTGTGTTACTACAGCAATATATAAAGCACTAGGTCAGCGCTGTCTTTGAGCTTATTCCCCAGGAATCTTTTCACATTTCATAGCATCATCAAGCTTGGAAAGGACTTTCAAAATCGTCAAGTCCATCCATCTTCCCTATAACCCTAAAGCATCTCCTGAAATGTCATGTCTACCCATTTTTTGAACATCTCCAGGGATGGTGCTTCCGCCACCTTCCTGGGCAGCCTGTTCCAATACTTCACCACTCTTTCTGTGAAAAAGTTTTTTTCTAAATTTATAAACAACTTTCAAGTTAAAAGACAGGACAATAAAGGGCAAAGTAAATACAGGATTAAAATTTTCTGGCTGGAAATGTGCCATTTGTAATGAAGCTTTCTCCCAGTTTGTTTTTTTATCAGAGATTTTTACCATTTGAGTATTTTCCACATTTTGGTTAATATGTAGAATAACCTTGTGTTTCTGGAGATCTGAAAAGTGTTGTGCGTAGGAAACAAGCTACTCCTAATAATAGTTTTTTGGTATCTTTTAACATTTCCTGTCAGCTCAGCCATTAAAGCTCAGCCATTAAAGCAGACCTCTTGAAGATATGTGCATGCCTGTGCATATTAACAAAGATAAGCAAGTACTAAAAATCTGCAAAGCTTCATTAGACTGCAGTGGAGATAAATTCAGTTGTACCAAAACATTCCTTTTGGTTGTCAAATACCCAAAACAACCCATTTCTTTGATTTATTGCAGTATTCTTATTTCCTTTATTTAAAAATAATCATTGTCACTCCAGAAAATTTGTTAGGAATTTTTTGTTGGCTGTTGGGGGCGGTTTTGGACAGAGAACAAAGTTTTCCCAAGTTTCAACATTTCTGCTAAAAAAGTCAAAGTAAAATGTCTGCTTCAGTTCAGCTGTGAATAAATCAATTATTTTGGTGAACTTGAAATGTTTTCTTTCATGTAATTTTTAATAAAGCAGCAACTGCAGTCCTGCAAGGCACCGTATGTTAATGTGGATGGCAGTTGTGACTGGAGGATTGTATCTCCTCCTGCTTTTCTTTTAATAATACCTCATTAGAGCTGAGAGATTCTAACCACATTCCAGCATGTTAAAAGAAAGGGGCAGAGGAATGCCATTTAATACTGGAACATGTTTCAGCCAACTAAAATGAAAAAATCTTTCTCTAAAATTTCACATAATTCATTTTGATCAAAAATATTGCAAAATCAAAACAGTGGTTCCTTTGTTGTGGTAACCTCTGCATTCAAATTCTTCATTTTTACTCTGGAATCATATTGAATGGTAAGGATTTGAGTTTCCAGGTTTTACTCAGACAAATAGTGGTGCAGTGCATTCTGCTCTACTTCTCTAGTATCTGTATGCTTGGGAATAGCAACTGGAAAAGTAACCTTTTGAAACCTGTTTGAATTCTGAGAGCATTGCAGTTACACCATAGTTTTATTCAGTGTTGTTTACAAGACATCCACCTGTGATCGCCAGGTTATTGATTACGGTAACAATAAGGAGTCATCTATACCTGATTTCTCAGTAAGAAAGACTAAGTTCTTACATTAATTTAGCTACTGGCAATGGCAGTTTTTCTAACTCTGAAAACAGCTTTTTTCTTATTTTTTTACTGAATTTCTGGGAGTTCAGTATGAAGCATTCATTACCCACTGTTAAATCCAGTACTAACAAGTCGTGCATCACAAATATAATTCGTGATCCATAATTATTTAGTAATTCTGTATCATTTTGTTTGCATCTCATCCTGTTTCTTGTATTGATATCAAATTGGGGTATGAAAAATAGAGTTGCTGATAGAATCAAAATGGCATAAGAACAGAGGGTTCATTAAGGATGGATCATAATGTATGCCAGAAATTAAAATACACGACTATGAGATGCTTTAGTGTCATGAGAGATTTCAGTGCAGCTGTTCCCCTTCCATTCACCTGGGGGAATCACGGATGAGAGAAATGCTTTAAAACAGGGGAACTCAGAAGCAGTAAGTGAGATTGTAGTAAACAAGATTATATATTGAATCAAGAGTGTGGTTTTGCTCATTAATGTTTCTTCTTTATTTTGAGGTACAGCAAAGATTTCCTTGTCATCATGCTGACCACCTTGCTTTTTCGTATTGCATGCTGTGAACTATCAGTTGACTACCTTTGCCTTAATGAGCAGAGTATTATTTATGAGATACATTTTCTTCAGTTGTATTTCCAAAGTCTCTATCATACAGTCCAGTGGCTGCAACTCTTGATTGAGTGATCTAGATTTCTTTACTTGTGTTTTAGTGAGATAATCAAAACCATTTTGCCCCCCAAATTCTGTAAAAAGATCGCATATAAAAACACTTGTATGTAAAACATGTGTGTGCATGCACAGTGGCCTTAAAGCCAGGCACTATTTTTTAAGATAATGTCTATTGTGATGGCTTTATATTAAACCTACAAAGACAGAGAATTCAGAATTATTGGTCTGTCCCTAATATAGTCAATGAATTATTGTATCTAGGCACAAAGTAGTAAGTAAAGATTTTTAGTCTGGTCTCCGAAGTTTCTTGTAGCTGTGGGTTTGTCAGACCTTTAACATTACACTAAAGCAGGGGGCTTAGGGGGCTGTAGTTTAATATGGACTAATGCACATGGCAGGGCTTTTACGTTAGTGCTTATTTCTTTCAATGCATTACAGTGAAATTGTATTTTGAAAACAGGCAAACTATTGATGCTTTTATTGAATGGAGTAATTTATTACAGAAATATTTTAGTCTGTTGACATTTCATCATCAAATAACAGTAAACATAATACACATTTCCCATAAGACTGTTCTTGAGAGCCAAATATTTACCCTTCACTTACTCTAAAGGTAGCATTGTAATAATTAGTATTTGGACAATGGATTAAAAAAAAAATGCTTGAAGATGATCTTGTTAACATAGAGTAGTAAGTTGGAAATATTCCAAAACAAGTTTGTTCACTATATACAATTACTGTTTTTAAAACTTGCATTTAATTTTGCAAGTCATAGGCTGGTTTTGTTATTGAAAAGGTTAAACTGTCAAGCTTACTTTTATGGCAGTATCTTAAAACTATTTATTAAGAATCTAAAGCATCTAGAATGACCGAAAATATGTAAAGGTTAAACTTACATATTCCACTTCACTCTAAGTTAGTCCTACATGATATTTACTGCATTTTTCAGATTCATCTGGAAACATTGGAATTTACAAAAGGTGAATTATATTCAAAGTATTTTAATGTTAAAAATAAACTAGTTATTATAAACATTGTTCTGAATGTTAGTGTACGTGTTGTAAATTATTCTGTAAGTCTGTGAAATTAAGACCTTTATGTTTAAACTCAGTTATCTGATAGTTCACTAATTGTTTTTCATGGCTTGTGGAAAAATCGTGGTAGTATTTTACTTAGACCTATATACAAAGTCAGAGGAAGTAGTTGCTTACTCCTCATATAATGTATCTCAAGCCATTTCTGTTTCTGAAATGGGATAAACATTTAGATGTCATCATTTAGAATCAGTTTATTTCTTGTCAGGAGTATGGCTTAACTGTCTGCTTTTCTAACGTAATGCTTCTTAGATTTTTATTTTTGTCCAGATGTTCCACACTACGCTTCTACTTTTCATAGGTTTCCACATTTTTGTCTGCACAAAGACTAAAGCCGCTGTGACAGTATAATCTGTAAACTTTTATTCATCTCCATGCTTCTTTTACTTTAAGTATCCCAAAAACACATGTAATATGAAAAGGATTATAGCTAGAAGGAGTACAGAGACATCAACAGAGGTGGTTCTTTATTCACACTTTAAATCTAATTTCTGATACTTTATGGCTCATCCTTACAGTAAATATTTGTATTCTGTAAGTGAGTGGAGAAGAAAGGCAAAGTGGTTGACTGTACATTCCTTTTTTTCTGGAACAGTGGCCCTCTTTTTTACTCTTTCAGTTGGTAGGTGACTGTAAAGAAAATTACCGCTGTGTGTGTCTGAGTAATTCAGTTTTAGACATGCTGAAGCATAAATTCACTAGCTATACAAACACAAAGTTAAGAAGTGTAATAAAGTGTGTGCATAAAATGGGGTTTCTGCTGTCACTTTTGATTCAGTTGCTATTGCTTTATTCAGTTTTATTGTTAAGTTAAGCTCTGTTTATAAGCAAAAATGTTCATCCTGTTTTACAGTGGACAGTGTTGTTTGAGGTTGCAGGCACTGCATTATACTTGTGAGTAAGCAGCCTACCTGTCACACTTACTTCTGCCAGGTAAAAGTTCTCCTCTCAGAATTTTATGCCTTTGCTTGGCCTTAGATTGTGCTTTATGAACTGCAGTACCCCTATTGGATCCACATCCTCAGGTGAGGCAGGGGTAAGTTCACCTGGCCCCAGGAACTTTTTATGAGGTACTTAGAGTACAAGCGGAATCTTAGAGGAATCCAGGAATTAATACCTTTTTTTTAAGGCAAAGCCAGAATGGAGTGTGTGTCTGGCATAGGTGTGCTTATGGATGGTAAATTAGCTTTACCTTGAAAACTAGGGCAGGGAACTAGTGATAGAGCTATTACTCAGATTTCTGAACTGTGGTGGTTGTTTACATTTCTTTCAACCTGTCTTTGATTGTTTATTTTGCTGTAGGCTTGAGGATTAGAAAAAGTAGCCTTGGATAAGACTGAACCAGAAGTGTTTGAGGTTGCATTTGTTATAAAAACAAAAAGAGAACTCAGAAAACTTGTATATAGTTCTTCATTACAAAAGTTTGCTCATCTTTATATATTTATTCTCCAAGCCTAGACAAATATTGAATTTGTTAGTTACCCTGGATAAAAATCAGTCCATTATTATTTATGAAAACTAAATTATTAAGCTGTGTCTGTCGGCAAATAAGCAGTGGTTCAGGTGCATGTTGCTCATTCAGAAAAAAAGGATATTTCTTTTAATCTCACCTTTCTTAAGACTCTTAATCTTCCTACATTTTTCAATAACTTTCTGGTATCTCATTTTATAAATATACATCATCTTACACAGTCTTTGATCCTCAGGTAGGGAAAAAAGCATTTGGACCTATATTTAATTGTGTTAGCAGTGGTGATACCATTTCAAATTGTTTGAGTATTTTGTATTACTAGTTTCATATTTTGCATTTAGAAAGATGTAAAATGTTGTCACTTTGTGCCTAGTCCCCAGCTGTCATAAACACTGGCTTAGAACTTGTTTCTTAAACTTAGCAAGTAGGATTTTAAAATCATTTAAAGTGTTTTAGTCCCACTAACACTCTTAAGTTTTTTTCTAGACACAGAGTGGTGAGGACCCTGATGTGTTGGTGGAGGACAATTACATTTTTCAGTCTTTGTTTCTCAGCCTAGATTTTGCAGTGGCCCTGCCCCATGTCTGACTTGAACGACCTAGAACAGTTCGATGTCTTGGGACACGGTTTCGTGGGTATGGTGGTGAAGAATTTTGGACTTGATGATCTTAGAGGTCTTCTAGAACCTTAATAATTATGATTCAGTGATGTGGTCAAAGCAAGTCTTTAAGGGAATACAGTATGTCTGGATTTTTACTGAAAACTTCTCTGTTTCATAGGATTATTTCACCCTTTCCTTAGCTGCATCACTTTGCATTCTTTTACCAAACAAACGTTATACTCATTCATTCTTCTGGCAAAGCAAAGGGAAATACCATTTCTTTATTACAGACTATATGTATATTGAGAAGAACTGTAGCAGGATTTGGGGTATATTATAGTTAAATTGCATATCATATGCAAAAATCAGAATACTTATCTGTGGTAAAAAAGTCAATAACTTGAACACAGGCTAAAAAATGCTTATTAGCATTTCTGGATCTTGATAGTTTCTGGATCTTCACTGTTCAAGGCAGCAAACGTTCTAGTATTGATTGTGGCTGTGAGACAGTGATACCAGGATGGCAAAAGTCGTCTTTTACTGTCACCACATCTGCTTTTTTATTAGGTTTTGTTTATTATGTATTTACAATCCAAATCCAGGATCTGGTTTAGGTTTGTTTTCTGAGAAATGGAATACAATTTAGGTTCCCCTAACATAAACATCATACAGTTTCCCGGCTCCTGCAGTATATGAGCAAGTAAATTGTGTAAATGCCTGTGAAAAATGTTTACAAATTTATAATGT
The DNA here is from genome assembly GCA_013397515.1 of Upupa epops. NCBI lineage: Eukaryota > Metazoa > Chordata > Aves > Bucerotiformes > Upupidae > Upupa > Upupa epops. Next base: position 574,414 of record VZRI01000475.1, read on the forward strand.
TTCATCCAGTTTTTTCATAGCCATGGGATCAACTTTTGTGCAAAGTGAACAAAAGTAGAACCCTCAGATTATTGTATCCACAATGATGACATGTTACTGTGTACATTACCTCACAGCATGTCACAAGACATTGTTACGTGCTGCTCGGTGACATTTCATTTATTCCAGAATCTCATCAAGTCACTGCAGTATATTAAAAATTTTTAAAATCACTCAATGCGACAAAGCTCTTTAAAGTCAGATTTCCATAAATTTGTGCAGCACTAAATATTGGCAGTGTTAAGCAAATGAGAGCAAGTAAGTACATTAAAGTGGAAACATTACTTGAGCAAAAATAAGCTGTTCTACCCTGTTCTGGACCATTTCTATTATTTTATATGTAGTCTGACTTGATTATTTTTTTTAATTAAAGCTGTTCAAAAGTGCCTGTAGGTAATCAAGAAATTATAAATTAATTTTTAATTCTTATTTTCGCTGGTTCAGCTGGAATTATAGCTCTCTTAATCTCCTGAATTTAGCGTTTTTCTGCTGTTGCCATAGTGAAATCAGGTGGAGCAGGGAAAGCTGTAGTCTTCTCTTTGAACTTAACTAAAAATAATGCTTAATCTATTGGTATGGCTTTAGAAATAGCTTTTAAAAATGTTAATGTGGATTTAGCAGTTGGGGAGAGGAAGGGATATTCCAGTCTCTGAGTGGAAGTCCAGTTTAACCTCAGCAAAATCACAGTACCTCTGTGAGCAGTGCAAGTTTTTCTTTAGCAGTTCATCACACTGCTTTAGGTCTAGGGTGGCTTGAGGATAAACTGTTTCTGCCTGTGTCCATTTACGTATCTTGCTGTGGAATACTTGTGAGGGGACGAGAAGCGTGGGGCAGTGAGCTTTTTTGACTGGGTAGCTAATCAGAACAGTTAAGACAAAACATAGCCCACTATTTCAAGTGATAATCAGTCTGTTTGCATCTCACAGCCTGATGGAAAACATTTTGTCATTGGAGGAATTCCACACAGCAAAGACTTTGTGCCAAAACTCTTCAAATATCTTCATCAATTCATCCCATATTTCAGGGTGATAGATAGTACTAAGCTTGCTGGGTGTGTTTGCCTTGGTGGGTAGCAGTGCCAGTGTAGTGTGCACAGGCCAACCTCCAAGTCAATTCAGTTACTTAAAAAGTTCAAAAGTTATCTCCAGTCCAGTAGTTTTTAACATGTGTTATGCCTCAAAGCTGCAGTTAGAGATTTTTCAGTTCTCGGCAAAATATTGGGATTGGTATGGAGAGGTCCTAGAAGTAGGAGCAAATAGTTCAAATGGCCTGAATGTGCACTGTCTGTTTAATTTAATTAAGCACTGTTGTTTTCATTTATTGATTTCACTTTTTGCTCTGTCTCTTTTCTTTTGAGTTTGGTTGGGTTTGGGGTTTGTTCAGGTTTTTTTGCCTTCCAGCTAACAGTGGCATGTCTTGCCCAGACAGGGAGGACACCCCTCCCCGATTTTGCAAGAGTGCCATAAGCTGAGGGGACTGACAGGAAAAATACTTTAAGTATCTTTTACCATCTATATTGGGCCTTCGTTACTCAGCTCAAGTTGAAGATGTCATTGCCATCTTTAACATATTCAGTGATCTGTGCTTGGGTTGGAGCAGATGGAAACATTATGTCAGCACCTCTCTGTAAGCTGCATTATGGCTGTTCATGACAAGTGGATTTCTGTGAGAGATGGCTTTCTCAAGAGGTTTGTGTAAGAGTACAGCAACTGTGGAATTCAGAACCCATTTTTAATCTCTGTTCTTCGTTACGTTTTGAGTGTATAGCATGCTTTGGCATTGCAATCACAAGTACAGAAAGCACCAAAAAACAAGCACTTCAAACAGGAAACAAAGAACTCCCTGCAATTTTCAGCCAGTGAGGGAGAGGGGAAAACAGCTGCCCGTGGCAGATACTAATTTTATCACTTGATGTACTTACAGTGGGTAACCCAACACCAACATGGTAGATGTGCTCAGGAAGTTATCCAAGTTTCACAAAGACTGGTTAAACTGGTTGCTTCATAATGTTCCAAGCTGCTTATTTGACCTTAATTTTTCTTCAGATGGAAACATGGTATTTCTTGATTTTTCTTCTTGTTATTGCTTTTATGTTAGTTTTGTTTTTACCTTAAAGGGAGCAGGAATAGAACAGGACTAGCAACTCAATAACTCATGTATTTTCTGTTTTAAAGAAAACAAGACAGCTGGAAATATCTTCAATATCCTTAGAAGGCTGCTAACCAAAACTGTTCCTTTGTAAAATACACTGCATACAAACCAAAACAGATTAAGAGAAACTTACGGTGAAAAGTTTATTCACTCCTAGAAGGTAGCAGTACTTTATAGATTTCATTCTTCTTTTGTTCTTTTATTAAAACGTTTAAAATGTTTAACAGTGATGGTTACCAGACACCAAACTAGCAGTAATGCAAAAATTCTTTGTATCACACATACTATTAATATGGCAACATTCTGCACGGAGTCTGTTCATAACTTACCTGCTGATGACATTAGAATCTTGTTTTCAGTACAGCAGTTCTTACAGTGTCTTCCAGTTGAATATTACAGGTCCATATATTATACTGACCTTTGGAAAAACCCCTGTAGTCACTCTTGGTTTGTTTTCAATTTGTCCAAAAGGATTTTGCTATACTTAACACAGAGGCCTTGTGGCTATTGGGATAAAAACCACTGTGTCGTCTTTGGGAGCAGCTAACATACAAATGCCATATACAGAGTGACATGAGAGAAGATCAGTCTGGCAGTTGCATGGAAGATAAAAAAAAAAACAAACCCAACCATAGGTATACAAAGTCCAGCTTGTCTTCCACTATTTTCAAAATACAAAATATTAATACTAATGCAGTTTTGTCATGTTGTAGACGTCTGTCTTGATTCTCACCAGACAGGGATTGTAATATGTCATTTACTCTCTCAACTAATCTGTCATTGCTTTTCAACAGTCACTAGTGGTAGCATTTTACTCTGGTTCTTCTTCCTTCTAGGTTCACTTACATGGTAATGAGCATTTGTATATCTTCTTTTAGAACAGAATTCCATACCTTAACTGTAAGCATAGAATCGTTCACTGCATAGCAAGCAAAGAAAGTGGAAATGAAACTGGTTTTAGTGTTAGTATGTACTAAGAAAGAACAAATACCTTGTCAATATACATTCCACAAGATGGCAAATTATACCAATAGATAGCCTGAGTCTGGAAATAAACCACAAGCCAGGAATAGAATACCTGATGTGAAGGACAACAGAACTCCAGTCAGTAAGCCAGCTTCATTAGGGGCCAGTCTTAAATGCCTTTATACTAATGCACAGAACATAGGGAACAAGCAGGAAGAGCTGCAGGGCTGTGCATGGCCTGCAGGGTAATGATGTCATTGGTATCATTGAAACGTGGTGAGACGGTTTTGAGGACTGGAGTGTAGGGATAAATGGGTATAGACTCGTTAGGGAAGACTCGTTAGGAAAGACAGGCAAGGGAGAAAGAGATGGGGGTGTTTCCCTCTACATCAAAGACCAACTTCAGTGCACGGAGCTCCATTTGGGGAGGGAAGAAGAACAGAGGGTTTATGGGTGAGGATCAAAGGGAAACCAGGGAAAGTGGAGATCACAGTGGGGGTTTGCTACAGGCTACCTGACCTGAAAGGTTCCTGGAGTGCGTTGAGGATAACTTTCTCATCCAAGTGATTGAGGAACCTACAAGAAAAGTTATTTTCCTGGAGCTTGTCCTCAGCAACAAGGAGGGGCTGGTGAGTGAAGTGAGGTTCAGGGGTGGTCTCGGCTGCAGTGATCGTGAAGTGGTTGAATTTAAGATTGTTAGGGTACCTAAGAGGACGCGTAGTAAGCTTGCAGTCCTGGACTTCAAGAGGGCTGACTTCACCCTTCTCAGAAATCTGCTTGGCAGGATATCATGAGATGAAGTCCTAGATAGAAGAAGGGCCCAAGAGAGCTGGTTGTTATTCAGGGACCAACTCCTCCAAGCCCAAGAAAGAAGAAGGTGGGCAAGAATGCCAAGAGGCCAGCATGGATAAACAAGATGTTCCTGGACTTACCTGGATGCAAGAAGAAAGTCTATAGGCAGTGGAAGCAGGGGCAGGCTGACTGGGAGGAGTACAGAGGACTTGTCCATGCAGCCAGGAAGCAGATTAGAAAAGCAGGAGCAGAGATAGATTTAAATCTGGACGGGGGATAAAGGGAAACAAGAAGGGCTTCTTTGCATCCATCAGTAACAAAAGGAAGGCTAAGGATGACACAGGGCCTTTCCAGAGGGAAAAAGGAGACCTGGTCACAAGTGATATGGAAGGCTAAGGTGCTTAATGACTTCTTTGTCTCAGTCTTCAGCAGCAAAGGCTCTAGCCACTCCACCCAAGTCCCAGTAGACAAAGATAGAGACAAGGTGAAGGATGATCCAACTAGTTTCAGTGAAGATCAGGTTCGAGACCATCTGAAAAACATAAACATGCACAGGTCCATTGGACCTGGTGAAATCCACACACAGGCCTGAGGGAGCTGGTGAATGAAGTTGCCAAGACACTAGTTGTGATATTTGAACAATCTTGCAGTCTGGTGAAGTTCCTGCTGACTGGAAAAGGGGAAACATCACCCCCATCTTTAAAAAGGGGAAAAAAGGAAGACCCTGGAAGCTATTGGCCAGTTAGCCTGACCTCTGTGCCTGGCAAGAGCATGGAGCAGATCCTCCTAAAGCCTTGCTGAGACATCTGGAAAATGTAGAGGTGATTGGCTTCATCAGAGGCCAATCCTGCCAAAATAATTTGATGGCCTTTTATGATGGCCTTACAGCACAAGTGGACAAGAGCAACCATCATCATCACCCTGGACTTGTGTAAAGCGTTTGACACTGTCCTGCATGACATCCTGGATCACTGGAAAATCATGGACTTGATGAACAGACCACTCGCTGGATAAAGAATTGGCTGGATGGTCGCACTCTGAGAGTTGTGGTCAACGGCTCAAAGTCCAAATGGGAAGCAGTGATGAGTGGTGTCCCTTAAGGGTCAGTACTGGGACCAGTGCTGTTTAACATCTTTGGCAGCTATATGGACAGTGACATTGAGTGCCTCCTCAACAAGTCTGCTGATGCCACCAAGCTGTGTGGTGTGGTGGACACACTGGAGGGAAGGGAGGCCATCCAGAGGGACCTGGACAGACTTGAGAGGTGGGCCAATGCCAACATCATGAAATTCAACAAGGCCAAGTGCAAGGTCCTACACCTGGATCGAGGCAATGCCAGGCACAAAGACAGGCTGGGTGGGAAACAGACTGAGAGCAGTCTTGAGGAGAAGGACCTGGGGGGGTGTTGGTCGACAAAAAACTCAGCATAAGCCAGCAATGCTCGCTTGCAGCCCAGAAAGCCAACCACACCCTTGGCTGCATCAAGACAAGTGTGACCAGTAGGTGGAGGGAGGTGACCCTCCACCCTCTATTCTGCTCTCATGAGACTCTGCAATACTGCATCCAGTTCTGGAGCCCCCAGCACAGGAAGGATATTGAGCTGTTGGAACATGTCCTGAGGAGAGTCATGAGGGTGACTGGAGGGCTGGAGCACCTCTCCTATGGGGACAGGGTGAGAGAGTTGGGGCTGTTCAGCCTGGAGGTGATTCTGGGGAGATATTAAGCAGCCATCCAGTACCTGAAGGGGGCTACAGGGAAGATGGGGAAGGGCTGCTTCCAAGGGCTTTTAGTGGAAGGACCAGGGGTAATGGTTTCAAGTTGGAAGAGGGGTGGTTTAAACAGGATGCCAGGAGGAAATTCTTCACAATGAGGGTGCTGAGACACTGGAACAGGTTCCCAGGCAGGTTGTGTCTGACCCCTCCCTGGAAGTGTTCAAGGCCAGATTGGCTGGGGTCTTGAGCAACCTGATCTGGTGGGGGTTGTCCCTGCTTGTGGCAGGGTGTTAGAACTTGATGATCTTTAAGGTCTTTTCCAACCTGAACCATTCAATGAATCTATGAAATCTAATTAGTATGATGATTTTTAACAAGGTGCATGCAGTAGAGTTCCAAGTGTGTGTTTATGTGTGAATAGCAACAGAGACAGATGGCAAGAAAAGGGAAGTAGATTTCTATGCACATCCTCAGATAGCAACATTTGTGTGATCCAATAATTAATAATTCTACAAACTGCCTTTTTGGCCTCTTAAAGTGTCTGGTACAGCCTCCACTTTCCACCATGAAAAGGTTTCATAGTCTTCTCAGAGACCAGAGGCAGGCAACATAAAAGGTTTATTTATCTCAAGATACACTCTGTTTCCAAAGAGTAACTAAAAAGATTTTTTCAAATATGAAGTGAGGCAGGGCCCGCTTGTATTGTGCAGATGCTGATTGTATGCATCAACTGGGAGACAAGCGGACGGCCTCAGGAATTAAAAGTTTGTGAAAGCCGGGCACAATGAAAGTGTCTCAGTAGATCCCAAAGGCAGCAATGATATCCCAGGTGGGAAGAGGTGTTTGCTTTCCTTCCAGGTGAGCATCACGTGCCACACTAATGGTCCGTTCCCTGCTTAATACGGATAGGTGACTTACTCTGTAAGAGACAGTAAATTTAAGTGCCTCACACGTGAAATATTTCTACCTATCAGTTATTCACAATAGTGTGTTTAGCAGTTAACTGCTAAGCAACATTTTATGAAGATATTCAGTGTGATTTACTATCCAGTCTTGATCCGATCCTCTGATTTGGGAAGTTGGAAGCACAAGCAAGCTGTCCTCCAGTTATTAATTTGTCTGTTGCATGGGTTTATTGTATATTTGTGTATACAGATTCCAAGATACAGAATTGTGTAATACTACATTCAAAATGTCTTGAGGTACATTTAGTGCTTTCTCTAGGATTCATACCCAGCAAATTATAAACACACAGGTATATGGTGCATTTATTTCTCAACATTTGCTATTAGAATTTGCTGAACAACTTCTCCAATTAGTTTGATTCTATTTTACTACAATTATTAAATAAAAATCAACTGCTGTGAGTGCAGTTCTACTTCTTCTGCTAAATGCACTTTGGACATACCCCTTCACTCTGGCAAGCACCGTCACCAGATAAACTGCTGCACAGAAGGAAAGGATTGCTGCAAACTCTGAAACACTCACCAATTATTCAGATATCATCTTGCACTGGCCTTAGGATGGCCTGTCACTTCCAGCCCTAAAAATAAACAACTGTTAAGCACCTTGTGGCAACACGAGTTGACCAGCACTTACAGCTGCCTGGACCTCAGTCTAACTGTATTCAAAAGCTTTTCTCATGTTTTCTGTCACCCGGGATAAGAGGTGGTTTGCAGCCAAGCATTCCTTTGGGAGGGCTGCTGAGAGTTTAACAAAACGTTTGAAATAACCTCAGTAACTCCTCTCAACACTGATCCACAGCTTCAAACATGCAGAATCAAACAATAGCGGCCTTGCATTAACAGTCTCTAGAGAGTGAGCTAATGGCATAAAGTGTTCTCAGGGAAACTGAGTAACAAGCAAGTACCTCAGGAAGCACTGTTTTTCGCCTGGCTTTAATCAGAAAGGATTTCTCGCAGCAACAATATACTAAATAATTCTGTAATGCAAAAACACCTTTTCTCTCTTTGAAAGGTTATCAGCACTCTTGCAGTGTCCTAACTGGTAAATACAGTTAAGTAGCACAAGCTGTGGAAGACTTTTTTTACATATGCCTTTCAGACAGAGATTTTTTGGTTGAGGTTCTTTTGCTTGATTATGCCCATCATCCAGGGTGTCTGAAGTCACCTTGCCCCTTCTTGGAGTGGTTAAATGATGGAAGGTCCTTATATTTTGGGGAAGCTTGGACCAAACTCGTAATTACCTAGTAAGTTACCTGGAACAGTGTGTGATACCTCTTTTAGGGATATAACAGAACTACTTCCCTGGCAGGCAAAAACCATACTGTTTTCCAAAATGCAAACACAAGTGATCTCTACTAAAAGCAAGAGATTACTTTGGTTCTAATTGCCATAAAACAGTCTAGAAGTATAAGGATTAACAATTTATTTTCCAAAATATTGATGTGAACACCATATTAATCTTCAGTACATAAGCCAAGTCCTGCAGTGCAGGTTTAAGGAGCACCTTTATCGCCTTTCTACAGCTCAAAGTTTTACAGTCTGATGTGCAAAGCAGCTACCTGATTTTGAAGATGTTGAAACTGAAAAAGAATGTGTTACCTTAAATACACACAACGACTTTAATAGACGAGCGTCTGGAATACCATTAATAAACAACAGTAGAACACAGGACATGAGCCAGCAAAACCTGAGAAATTCTGAGTTCACTGAAGGCTCTCTTCTCTTAATGACAAGCTGCCGTGAGCCAGTCTGTGTTTTCTTTCTCACTCACTGCATCAGTCTTCACTTAGAAAGCCTTGATCCTTGTAAATCAGTGTACCCTTTATGTTATTTAATCAAAGCTTTTAAAAGTTAATTTCCATGAGAACTATATTTAAAAAAAAAAAACCCTTACTTGTCATTGAGGATTATAAAAATCCTTTATTTGCCTGGAGAACATAGCTCAGATCTGAATGAGTAAGTGAATAATGTGTTTCGACAGTTTGTTTATTAAAAATGTATTATGCAGCTAAAAGTTATATTGTATTTATAATATTTTAATGTCAGAGACTTGCAGAATTTTTGTTGCATTCAATTAATATGCATTTTTTAAATAGTGAAATATTTTAAAGTCTGTTATATTGATATAAATATCACGTGGTTTGTTTTTATTTCTCCAAATGCCAAAAGGAATTAAATCATGCTATAAACCTGATGAATTGCTGCTTTTTGATTGATGCCTTAACAGTCTCATTTCAACGATAAAAAGACAGCTAGTATAATAAAAAAAAGGCTCATTAAGATTTAATCTTATCTGAGAGGTGTAACTATAGACAGAGGCCTGATATCATTTCAATCCACGTATTTTTTTCCACCTGACAACTACAGCTTCCATATCAGCTGTGTGTAAAGTCAGTGTCTGGCACTTACAGAAAAGCCTACCTTTCTTAGCCTAAAAGAAATTCCCACTTTTAAGTCAAAATCTCATAGAATATTAATAACTTTAATTTCTTTACTTGTCTTTAGTAAAATAAGACTTCCCTCAACTACTGTGGTAACATCAAAGCTTAAAGCAGATTAAGTTTTACTTGCTTAGTTTTAGCTTAAGCTGCATAAACTCAATACCTGGATCCTTGAGACATAATAGACTGCTAACCATGTGTGAGGCTTGATACAGTGCTTGCTAGTGCCATGGACAAGTTTCCTATCATCTTGGAAAATACATAATCAGGACTTGTTAAACTTTTTATTGAGCTGCATTTGCAAGCAAACGTATTTTTGTGCAGTTGCTGCTGCAGGAAGACAGTAGCCTAAGGGAGTTGGGACCAAAAAGGTAGCCTTCTGAGTTACAGGTTAAGAATTGGATTTTCAAAGCAAAAAATACACAGTTACCTGTTTTTCAAAAGTATTGATTTCATTTTTTTCTTTCTTTGAACCAGATACAGTAAAGCCAAAGAAAGATGCTGTGTATGCCTTAAAAGCATCTTTTACTTGAATGAGGGTGTGTATCTGGCTGATCACAAAAGTGGGTAGAGGATTTAAAAAGTTATGGAAATAATAAGCTCCACAGTTATCTTTAAATCGCATTGTGAGATTGTAAAATGCACTGTCTTCATGTACAAGTACTTTTGTTTCATTGTAAAACTCTACATAAATAAACGGTAGCAGAAGTAGCTGGTTAAAATCTATTCTGAATGAGGGTTGTGATGGTTTAAATGGAAAATTTCTGCCTAATCAAAGACAGTTTCTGAGCAATGGCTTTGCCAAGATATATAATGCTGTGTCATCAGCAGTAGTGAACTGGTCTAGACGTAAGGAAGTTGGCTGCCTGATGCCAACTGGCCTTACTTGTTGCATACTTAGCATAGCTCTGCTAATCTAAATTCCGTCCAGTGCCACAAATGAGGCTTCTACAAGTACAATAAAACAAAGTTAAGAGTCTTGAAACAGTAAACCTTTTAGATACTATAGTAGACTTTAGTTACTGTGTCTTCAGGGTTTATTAGTACTACAAGAAAAGCCATTTTATTCCCAGCTGTGATTCTTAAGAACTGTGTTAAATTGACACTTTCATATAATATTGATACTCATCTGAATCTGTTAGATAAAATATTTGCTTAAATACATGCATATTAGAAATAAGAACTCTCATACCACCATTTCATGAGAGTCTCTTGGAATTAAAAATATTTACATTATGCTGAGATGGCTACAACCCATCTATAACAAATAGACTAAGAATAAATAAAGTGAACATTTATTTAAAAACAATCGCAAGATGTTTTACATTTCTGCTTAGTACTGAGCAGCGTGTTGAAAATGCATTTTTCATAAAACCACATGCAAGGCCTTTTGATGGTGAAAAAATCCACTCGCAACAGCCACATGTTTAGGCAAATGCTTAGAAGCTAGCGTAGACCCCACACAGACATTCCAGAATAAAAGATATTACTAGAAAGTAGTTTCTCTTGAAGTGAAGTAGAATATGTGTGAGTCTACTAGGCCACTTTGATAAATAAATAGAAGTCTTTTTTCTTTCTAGCACAAAACTGGTTCAACTGGAGGGCAAGTTAAACCCAGACTCACATTTTACTTCGCATTTTTTAACTTTTTTTTAAGTCATTCCTTGACTCGTAGGAACATGCAATTTTTATTTTTCTTTTTTAAATAAAAGAAGCATTTGGCTTTGACTTATCTGAATTTTACCTTCCTGGCTTTTCAGTCAAACTCCTTTCCAGGAACAAAGCCCAGTTCCCCAGGATTATCAGTGTACAAATCTGTACTCCCTTAACTATGGGTTTTTTTCAAAATTGGCATAATTAAAACTCTGAACACTCTCAAATTAGTGCAAGGCTGACATATTTAGAGTGATCAGACATAAGTTTTATCTGAAGCGCTATCAAGCCTGTAACTATACTCAAACTACGTCTTGCTATCTCCAGCATTAATCTTTAGTCTCTTAGACTAAATTTAGTCTTCTGTATCAAAACTCATTTAGACCTAAACTAATCCGTGTCCTTTTGGCATCCAGCTCTGTCTCTTCTTGCCATGCCATGGGGTCATCCGCCTGTCTACCTCCTTTTTGGCACTTCTAGCACTCTGACCCTGTGCTGAAGTGCAGCTAGATGGTCACCACTTCTAACATCAAAATGAGACGCAGGCTAAACCAGGATTTGTATAATTATAACTACAGATTTAAGTAAACTGATATAACCTGTGTGGACAATTTTCAGTTGCTGTGTTCATTATATTCTGAAGGAAGATTGCCTGTATTTCCTACTTACTCTATAAAAAAGATTCTAAAAAGTCCATATAAAAATAAAGTTCTCAAAGTAAGTTTCACTGGAACAGGAAAAACTACAGTTTTCTATAACTTTTGGCCACTTCACATCTACGATTTCAAAAGGAAAGAACTAAAGACAGAAACAAAAATACAAGCTAAGCATATTTTTAAGGATTTATAGTTTTTCTAAGCAGAACAAAATCCAGTGGAGTCCATACTTTGTTACAATCTAAGCTTGATTTTCACTTTAAGCTTAAACTTTCTCCAGTATGCCTTTTGCGTGAAATGGGGTAACCTAGCCCACATCACACACTGTATCTATATAGTTTTACAACCATTTGGTACATTCAAAGGTTTTTTTCTCCTCCTTAGAGATAGTATAAGAGTTCAATTTCCGTAGCAATACTAAGTAAACATTTGTCATTTGAGTCTCTTCTGTGTAAACCACGGTCAGTCACTGACTGGTTAAATGCTATGATGGATGCAGAAATAAATGTGCAGCACTGCTTTGTAATTCACAGCACTGAGTTCCCTTCATCATGGTGTCATAACGTGCACCTTGGAAGAAGTCAAATTTAGAAGGATAGTCCTTAGGTTAGGGCTCCCTACCTCATCCCCTTACACAAAAAGGTTAAGTGTCTTTTCAAATTAAGGCAGCAGTAATTAACCAGTGGCATTGTTTGTGATTTGCCAACTCTGGGTGTTAATGAGAGAGAAATTAGCACTTAGCAGCAGGAGTCCCTGATAGTCAGTGGCAAAAGCTTAATGTGCCAGCAAGTTCATTTTGGTTTTAAGTACTGCACTTAAGTGTTTTTAAACAAAACTATGGTGTCTTTTTGATGTATTCATACATATGGGCTGTGTGATATAGGGCTATAGTAGAAGGAATGGCACAATATAGTGGAAAGAAGTGCAGCCTAGGCAACACAGGGCAAATAGTTCTGCCATAATAACACAGTCTAAAGCAGGATTGATGGATGTTTTCATGCTAAAGATGTAGTAGCTCCTGCAATTAACAGTATGCAGATGTTCTTGTATGTAAATTTTATCATCAAATTTGGCATTTCTGAACATGATCTTTTTAGGCACAAAGTATTCCTGAAAAAATAGGATTGAACTGTGATAATTTGCTAGAAAGATACAAGTTAGCCTTGTGAGGCATTACAAAATACAAATTTTACTGAAAATTGCCATTACAAAAAGTAGCTTGATTTTATGGTTCTATGAAAGTACTTCACTTGGTGCTCCCTGCATTTAATGGTGGGTAGGGGATTCAGTGAACACAGAGCAAAACAAGCCCTTCAAAACTTTGGCTGAGCACACACGCTTGTCATGAGTAAGTGCCTGCGTACATTTCTTAGCCTCTGCCTTGCATAGAATAGCCCATGTCTTTTGAAGTTTTCTTTTGCTTTTAAAATAAGATTAGTAGTACATAAGTACATGCCCACAAAATTATCCCCTTTCTATCATTATTTTCTATCATCCTCCTTTTTCATCATTTGGTTGATAGGGGAACAAATGATACAGTCTGTGAAATAACTGAAGTGGGCCCACCCCACATCAGCACATTGCTGCTTCTCATCAAAGTAGCGAGCACCAGCCCTTGTCTCTACTAACTATTTGCTATTCACTGCTGCCAGGCTGCCTGGCCTCCACAGCACAATGAGGTCCTGCATGTCTTGGTCCCACACAAATGTAAGCAGAGGAAAATGGAGGGAAGTTCCTGGTCAGCCAGACAAAACTTGGGAATGGAGCGTACGCAGCAGCATCCTTCTGTGTTAGGCATACTTCAGTCTGTGCTGTATTCAGTGTTACACATGTTTGAGTAGGTTAGCTAGTGTGGCTGGAGTCGTCCTAGTTTTAACCTTTCCACTCTCAGCTGCAAAAAGCTTACTTGTTGCCTGAGCAGTGCCAGGGGGCAATTTACTTTGCTGCTAAACTGTAGCTACATCTAGATTGTATAGTGGTAGCCATAAACCAACATATCATGGCGCTGTGCAGCAGTCTGGGACAAAAGATCACTGTAATTGAAACTGCAGGAGGAAGCCACAAGGGTTGCTTCTTTCTTTGATGCCTGTTCTAGATGTTAGATGCTAGGTTTACTTGGTTGGTTTTAGGTTGGACTGGATGATCTTTAAGGTCTTTTCCAGCCTCATCATTACTGTGATACTGTTCCATTACATGAGTGCATGAAATAGTTTTCCCTCCATTGTTGGAAAGAAACTGCCCTAATGAGGCCAGTCTGGCAGTACCCACAGATTTGAGTGCTTGTGTTGTCTGTTCAGTGGACACTGAGATTATCATACATCCCCCCAACACATTTTTATTATACTTGAACATTAACAGAAATTGGCTGCCATATTGGTTGAGTCCAGAGCACAGCTCTGTATATAAACCATTACATGACATTCTACTGAACTTTTTCTTGTACAGACGGTATCTAACAGCTCATCCTGCACTGTTGTTTTTGGCAAGTTCACTACAGCATATAATAAATCAAGGAAAGAAAAAGCTTTCTGGCCTAATGTTGTACAGACTGCTGTAATGTTAGACTACAGAAAGGGGTTCTGTTTTTAGACATCCTTTTACTAACCCAACATTCATAATTTATGATTTCACTGTAAAATTCCTGCAACACTACACCAAAAGTAGTGCTGCCCTTTAATTAAGTGCTCTCAGTAGGAAAAACGTGAAACTGATGTGCAAAACATATCGCAGTACATAGTGATTGATAGTGATTACTTCTTTATGAACCCAGCCTGAAGGTCTGAACTTCCTGATGGGTAAAATAGTCCACGGGGCTACTTCCTGAGATTGCCTAGTGGGGATCACTCGGAGTTAGGAGTATCGGAGGAATTCCTGAGGCACATTTCAGAGACGTTAGAGCAGAAAGTTTCTGTTTCTTTCTGAATTGTGCTTTACATTAATAATTTCCTTCATAACAACTCATTGTAGAGATTATATTTTAAGGATCTGACATTCTAATCTGTATGAACTGGGACTTACGTACACCCTTGGATTTATAATGCCTGCATGCCCGAATCTGGAAAAGCAGAATGCATGGCAAGAGAGACTTCTGTATATTTCAGAGTTACTATTTCAGGCATGGATTTCTTTTACCGATATGTGCCAAGTATTCAAAGGAAATAAAAACCAAAACTGTGATGTGGATTGTTTGCATCTCTAAATAGCATTATTATTCATGGAATCAGGATTTATTACATGTATCAATTCAACATTTATACCAATTTCAAAATATAATGGAACTCACACATTCTCTCCAATTTTGCATTAAAATTAACAGTGTATTTGTGTTGGAATCACAGTGATGGGAAATTAAGGTTCACCTAACTCACTCACAGAAGTTCATTTTCTTTTTTGCTTGATAGATTTGGCCCTGGACTAGTCATCTACTGGTATGGATTTATTGAGGAGCTGGACTGCCATCGTGAACGTGGTATCTTGCTAAAAGACTGCTTTCCTACTGACATTGTGACTCTGCAACACAGCATGGCTCAACACTGATACTGGGAAGAGGTAAATCCAGAAGCAATTTTACTTTCCTGTGGTGTAAACTAATGGCAGCATCTGCCCTGAACTTCAGCTGAACTCCTGCTGCCTGCCCTTATGCTGCTGCTGCTTTACACAAACATATCAAGCGTTTCTGTTTTGCTTCAGACCTCTGTTGTGATCAGCCAAAAAAGACAGGCACAACCCACTCATTATCAGCATTTCTGTCTCTGTCTAACAGCTAGTTTAGAGATACTCATAATCTTTCTTCCTTCCGGATAGCTGCTTCTTGTATTCTAAACAAAGACAAAAATGCAGAGACTGAAAGGTGCAGCTTTCAGTTCTTATCCCTGTTACAGAGTCACCTTTAAAAATAAGTGGCTTTTTATGGTTTTGCTCAGAAGTTTATTCAGTGCTAGTGATCTGACTTAAACACCTACACTGGTGTGGAAAGTTGGTAAAGACTGTTATTCTGGGGCTTAAAACAATATATTGCATAGGTCATAAAGCCCGAGTGGTAAGACAGGATCATAAAAGTTCTGGCTGTTACAGCAACTAGCCAGATACCGAGAGAATAATTGGTATATGTGTTTCATCACTATCTGATTGCTAAAATCAACAACAGAATCCCAAGTTAACAATTAAAAAATAGTCCAAACTAGGGGATTTTAAGGGGGTTGAAAGCGAAGAGCAAGTATTTATTTTATGTATATAAGCGTGAGAATTCAGGGTAGTTTCATGCACTTTTTGGTAAGTAAGTTTACACCTAAAAAATAACTCATGTTTTGTCTTTTGCCTCCCACCAATGAAGAATCTGTTCCTAGAAGTTTTTCTCTTAATTGACTTTAAGGAAGGAATCTGTCTTTACCCCTGAAGGTACCGTAACGTGCAATTATCTGGTGTCCTGAAGTCCGAAAGAACAATGTACAGGACCTCTCTGCATGGATTACTTTTGAAGATTATCATCCCAGTGCTCAACAAGAGCAGTAAAAAATAAAGATCAAAGTGTTTCGTACTGGATCAGTTCCACAAGTCAAATAAAAATCACACAAATGGACTTATGTTTCCCACGTACGTACGTATCAATTGTAAGAGCATTTTTCTCCAGTTGGAACCGCAATGATCAGAGGTATGTTGAGGTGGGTGTTAGCCCTCCTTATAGCTTTGAGCAGTTCAATCTCAACGTGTTTCCATGTTCATCACTACTCTGAGGGGCAGTACGGGTCCTCAGGCTTGTGCTCCCAGTTAAAGGATAGCAGCCTTTGAGGCTTTAATACTTTTTTTTTTAAAGCCTGAGAGAGTTTTTCAGTTATGCTCACTATGCTCTAACTTTCAGAGAAGAGGTACAGGTTCTGTTGTAGGATTACAGGTGTGGTAAGTCTTCCTAAAACATAAATCTCTTCCATAAGGAAGGGCTATTTAAAACATTACAGTGTGTATTCATCATCTTTTTGCAGTTGACATGGTAGTTTGTATGCCTTTATGATTTAAAAAAAATCACATGCAGGCTTTTTAGTCTTGCCTGGAGTTAAAAGGATATTAAACCTATTCAGTTCTTCTTTCAGCTGTAGTTTTCAGATGCATATGCAGTGTCTTGAATTTTTAGTTCCCCCTTCAGCATATTTTGCTACGTTTCAGGCAGGAGTTTATCATTTTGACTGATCTTTAATTTTCAGGAAAAAATTTTAGTCTTCCCAGTACTCCGTTGCATGTTGTGGAGATAAGCTAGTACAGTTCCACTGCAGTGAGTTCTTGTTGCATAGAGATTGTTTCCCTATGTTTTAACATGTTACAGTGGAAATACTTATTTTAAAAAAATAAATTACACCTGTAGCTCATTTATGTTCAACTCTTTCAGGTGTTGTGCTTAGCTTATTTTACCTGATCAGCTTTAAGGATCTGCCTTAGTTAACATAGTCTGTGGAGTATGCCTGCCTGATGCCACACAGAAGCTACATTTAGGGTGTTGGCTGCCCCTAGGGATTTTAGCTGTGGTTTGGTGGAGTGTGTAAGATCAAGATGATAAGAAAAAAGTAACAAAACATTATCATAGCAGAAAATTCAGAAGTAATGGTTGTCTGAGTAAAACAGGGTTTAAGGGAAAACTGCTTTTGTTTTAGCTAGTGCATATGCTTTCTGTTGTATGAAATCATTTAAATCAGCTTTTATATGATGCACCAATGCTGCCTTTTCTTCTTGAACAAATTAAATTTATCTGCACAGATGTTGAAAATTCTGCTCTACCTCCATCAAAGCTTTGCTTTATTTGTTTTTACATTAAACAAATTTATGTGGGGACGCATGGATAAATCAGGTTAGGTTTGTATTTGTTTATTTATTCCTCTTCCTAATGCTGTGACATAACAGGTTGGAAAGCAGGACAGCTGTCTTCAATCAAAGTTTTGACCTCATCTTTATGTATTACCCCATTTAAGAATCTTTGTATTAGAACAAGGATGGAATAAGCCACAAAAGTGTACATACTGTACTACTTTAATTACATTGAACACAAAAATGACCTTGTGTCACTGTTGAATGCTGAAAGCAGAACACTGACAAAACTAAAATTACTTTGTAATTCCTGAAAACCTCATTTCTGTATTTTTTTCTGTCTGATGTATCAACTTTAGTATTGAAGACTACTATTGGAGAGTTGTTTGTTGGGTTTGTTTTCTTAAACAATGCTGTAGCCATTAGGACACTTAACATTAAAGCCAAACCCAGTTTTACGGGGTGTTCCGTGGACTGTGCTAATGAATTATGCCAAGCCAGAAAACAGAAGTGTGCATAAAACTGAATGATGTTCACACTGCCACATGCAGACTTGCCAAACATCTGCTCTAACAACTACTGCAATAGGACCTGTTCTGAGCTTTAGAAATTGAGATAGTTGTGTTAAAGAAGTAAAACTTCATTGTGTAGGAGGAATAGCACAATGGTGGGTCACACTCTAGTATTGAAAAGAAAGCATTTTTTATTATTTCTGCATTCTGGTCACACATTGTTAGCATGAATTCAGCAATTTACCCCTAAAGTCAGCTCAGGGTAAAATAAAACCTGAACTAAAGCTGAAGAAAAAGACCAAGTGTCTTACTGTACTTACCTCATTAGTGTTTTATCACATTAGCAATACTAATAGTTCTTGAATAATTTTCATCCTGTTTTGTTACGTTCACTCATTTAAAAAGTCATTCTTCTCTGGTATCTGCTTTGGTTTTCTCTACTCTCTAGAGTACTACAGAAGACTATTCATGGCTCTTTCTATTTGTCAGTAAATCCTCCCTTTTTAATTTTTTTTTTGTTAACCATTTCATATTTATTTATTCCATAACTTCCAATTTACTCTCGTTTTTCCCTTGAAAAATCTGTCCTGTGTTTTCTACTGCCTGCTTCTGTTTCTAATACCATATTGTGAAGAGTGCTCTTTTCAGTGCTCTTTTCTCTGCACATTTGGGGTGGCCTACCATTCATCTTAAGCAGTTTTGCTCTTGCTCTAATTTGAACACTAGACACTGTCCTCAAGCATCCACACTGCATTGTTTCAGGGAAGTACTGTGATGCTGCTCGTCATTCTCTTGGCTTGAAATACAGGCTGCTAATATCCACAGAGCAGAGAACTAGTGCAGTGTGATCATTCCTGCATAGCAAGAAGAGTTGCACAGAGGACTAAGCTAAGAAGACATCTGTACTCTTGTCAATAACCCAATATTAGAAATGTATGCTAGCTCATGCCTGCCTTGAGCAGTGCCTCTCTGAGAGGATCCATTGAAGCCAGAGGTTTAGCTTTCCCTCTATGGTAAAGATTACTGGCTGCCTGTTTTTAAACCATGGTCATTCTGGCAAAAGCTCATATGTCCTACAGGTTGTTCTTATTTACCAGAATTGATAATGACTTCTTGAGGGTCAACAAAAGGCAGATAATTGAAACTGATTCTTCCTTTTGCTTCAACTAGGAGTAGTCTAACTATTTAGGCACCTTTTGATGGGTTCTTCTGCAGTGAGTATTGCAAGAATAACAGTTGTTACAAGCATGTGTTTGTTATTTCAAAGATGAGATTATAAATATGTTAAGACAAATGCTGCTCAAGTGTTAATATTATGGAATAAAATAGGAGGTTCTCTGCAAACACAAAAAAAAGCCTCCTGCTATGGTGTTATTCTAGGTCACAAAGGACCATTTGTTGCGGATTTACAGGTTATTCAGAAATAGCTGTTCTGTTTTATTTGCAAAAGAAGAAACCTCAAGGGCTTGCACTTTACAGTGGTGTGATAGGAACCTGAAGTGTGCCTGTTAAAAAATGAACTAGCTAACAATGGGAGCTTGGCAGCAACTTCACCATTTATAGAGAAAACATCTATCTAGTATGATCTGTATAAAATAGACCTCACTTGGGTTAGGGAAAGGTCACAAGTTACACAAAGTTTGGATAGTCTAAATGCGTTACTCAAAACTAACTCTCCTGTGTATAGTAAATATTATTTGAACCTGTATTATTAAGACCATGCCAGGATTCAAAAGATTAAATAAGGAAGATGTAATTATGAGCTAAATAATAAACAGAGCCGCTTTAGTTCCCCTTGTGTTTTTCACTTTCCTGCTATTGTTTCATGTATGGCTGTTATACAAAGACCAGCTTAGGTCAGCTACTATAAATTATGGGTTTCTTACAATAGTAATCTACCAAAATTATTTCAGAGCTGGATCAAAGAGCTTCAAAAGAGTTCTCAGAAACTTTTCCACATAATAAAAAGACTTCAATTTGATGCCCTATTTTTATAAGGATTTCTTGATTTTTGAATTGTGTCTTACAATATTCAGCTGCTTGCTGATACTGTGGTTCTTATGATATTGGAATACACAAGATTTGCATAATTTATTTGCAGCCTCAAATAAGCATGAAATGGTAATATCTAAACCCTCCCTTTCAAATAGGTTCCCTGGTGTACTTTTTCTGGATAGGTTTTGAAACTTAACTAAGCAAAAAGATTTTTGCAGTTTTGCTTTTAAAGAAAACCAGCAACATTTTAGGTGAAATTTTAAACAAATTCCTTCCCTTTACAAACATGCAGATGATGTTTGCACTGATAACAATCATTTGCAGTCATAATAATTCTGCTTAGTAGCTTTCAGCTGGCATCGTGTGCCTGTGTAGGCTGTTAGCCTGCCCTCACTCCTGGACAGGCGTTCACCTCATCTGAGCAGCCACATGTCATCTGCACAGATCCATAGATGTGGCACCGTGATGTCAAAACAAAACGAAACGTCAATGCAAGTGTATGGAGGCAGAGTAACAATATTGAAACCATGTCAGTGTGCATCTGCAGAGACCATGTTAGTCTGTCAGGGTGATTTTAGGAAGATCACTTTGAAATGTTAAAACGACATGAAACTAAGTCAATTAGGTAATAACAATTGAGGTTCAGGGATTAATTGAGGGCCTAAGGTGAAGCCAGGGACCATTAACCCCACCTAGTTATTAATTCTCAGAGAAATATCCTTGGCTAAGGTTATTCTCTTTGTTAGAAAGTTTGGAGTGGTTTTCCCCTGTATTGTGTGAATACTTCTTGCTGTCTCTCAGATAGTGACGGGCAATACAAGGCATATCAGCGCTAAGGTAAGTTTTCATAGAATGTGACTCTACCTAATTCCAAACACTTTTTTTCTATAGACGTTTAACCTGTCTACGTTGAGATGTCCATCTGACTGTCTAGAAATCGACAGATTTACTGTAATGGATTGACTTCTGAAAACTTGCTGGATGAAAAAAAATATGAACACGGAGAAATACTCATTCACACAGCAACCATTATTTTCATACACAAGTATTGATTGTTAACAAAAAGCAGACATGCAGAGTGGTCAAACAATAACAATATTAAAG
This sequence comes from Upupa epops, assembly GCA_013397515.1. Taxonomy (NCBI): domain Eukaryota; kingdom Metazoa; phylum Chordata; class Aves; order Bucerotiformes; family Upupidae; genus Upupa; species Upupa epops. The sequence goes on from VZRI01000475.1 coordinate 595,193, forward strand.
TATTACTTTTTTAAAAAATATCTAAATAAACACCAACTCAAGGTTACAAGCTTTATGGAAATTCAGGTTTCCAGAGTGTGTGACACAGCGTTAAGGCACAAATGTGCCATATATTAATCATTTAATACTATAAATTAGACATTCTTCTCCACGTCAATCTGTTCTTTGGTCCAAGATGCCATAAAAACTCTCCCTGGCTCTCTGTGCTAAGGAGTTGACTAAATAAAGTCTAGATAAAGGAATGCAACTGGAGGGTTAAACATGCCCATTTATACTTAAATAAATATACACGTCATGGTTTGAACCCATGAGTTTCTAGTTAGTGTGCTTTTCTGCATAGAAACAGGGCCCTCTTGGAGTCCCTACCTGCAACTGCCTCGAGCTGCAGCTGTGGGTTGAGGGAGCAGACCTGCATAGCACTGCAACTGTGTGTTGGAGGAGCAGCCACAAACCTGTCATTTGCCTGGAGACCTCAGGACTGGTGAGCAGCAGCCTCCCTGCCCCCCCCTCACTGCCTGTAGCTGAGGGGAAGAGAGCCTCCAAGCCCTGGGGAAGGGGCTACTGCTGCAGCCCCAGTCACCAGCACCATCTTGGCCATGTGGCCAGCACCGGCTTGGCTTTGTTCTGTCTGAGAGGCAAAGAAGCTATGTCACAGCTGTGACTCAGAAACTGGGAAATGCTTGAGTTATTAGGAGAGAGAGGCCTGAGAAGCATTTAATGCTTTCCTTCATTGCTTAGCTGGACAGTGTGTGCCAAAGAAGACAACGGGACTTGTGATTCTTAAATCCTTGGCAAAATTGTTGAGAGACTGGGAATAAAGTGTATACTCTTGCAACCAAGCGCCCGCTGCTGTCTGAAGGTATGCAGGTCTGTCCCCCATGCCACGTGGTGCCCAGAGGACCTTGCCAAAAGCAGCAGGAGAGGGAGTGTGGATGGTTTGAAGCAGCAGAGCCAGGAAGCAAAGCATCTGCCCCAAGGATGGTCTCGGTCAGCCATTTGTTCTGTGTGCCCCTTCCCCCAGGGGCTCCCCTAGCTGATGCCAAAAATGTCTGTGTAGTTCTCTTCCATCTTCTCAGAAGGTGTGCAGTGGCACTGTGACACAGCTTCAGTTTGTTCACCTGTTTGTGTTTTTTCACTTGTTGGGTGTGGGTGAAATAAAATCTTTCCTTTTCCCCAAAGTTGCTTTGTTGCCCGGTAAATTCTACCCAAGAGCCAGCTGGTGTGCTTAAGAATTCAAGCCCCACTCAAAAGGACGGATCAAGGCCTTTCAACCCATATACTTATTTTTGCTCTTAATAAATAGACTTTTCGTTATAGAAGTCCCTGTCCCTTGTTTGTTCTTTGTATGTGTGCTGGTATAGGTCTTCAGGAAAGGGCACTAACTTGACACTGATCCTTGTCGTATAGGACTATATCCTGTGTCTAAATGTTGATGAAAGCACAGAGACATTTCTGAGAGTTGACAGTGATGCTGAGAGAGCCTGATATGGAAGAGGGGAAGAGCTGCACCCTGAGGAGGCCAGTTCAAACCCTGCCGAGAGCTGGCAGGTTTCAGAACCTGAACTGGGCATTTCAGGATTTCTCTCTCCGATATGAAGCTACACAGATGTGATCTCACCTCGCAAAGTACCTTTGGGGTACTAAGAACATACAAAGAACACTTTGCAACTCCCCACAGAAGAGGACTGTGGAAATGCAAGCTTTATTACCAGAAAACGTTTTCCATTACAACCAGATATATTGGATTTTATTTTTTTTTGCTTAATTTTTTTTGCTTTTCCATAATGAGCATTGATGCCCCACTCATTCTGCCTCAGCATGATAGCTCCATAATGAGTGGAAAAACATAAAAATTAGTTTAATCAGTTTGTTTCCTTACACACTTTAAGCACATTTTAATGTGTTTGGCATTGCATTAAATAGAAATGATGAAATGCATTTCAAAAAAATAGTCTGTCTACATATTATGGGGAAAAGAAGTGCAGGCACAGTCAGATCTCAAGACACACAGTTTTATCCTTCCTCTGAGGCAAGGCTGTCTTTACAGATCAGCTTAAATGTCTATCTAAGCTATTCTTAAAAAACTCCAGCAATGGAGATGCTTAAAAAGATTATAGGAATCCATTCCAGTACCCATCTTAGTTAGAAAGATTTTCTAGTGTCTTACCTAAATCTTTTTTTGCTATAATAAGCCTGTTACATCTCATCCAATTATAAATGAATATGTAGAGTAAAGCTGGTGGCTGCCTTCTCTATCTGACCTTTTCTGTATTTGAATGTTGTCTCCTCATCCAAACACCATGATGAACTCTTCTAACATTTTTTGTAGAAAGCTTGAACTTTATGGTATTTGCTACTTTACATATGTCTCTTCAGTTTGTCTGTTATTTTCTAGTTTTAGAAACATGGCACCTGACATACAAGATACCTGCATTTACATGCCCTCAGTTTGTGGTTTCTATTTAGTCTGGGGCCTTTTATAATGCCCATATCATGATTAATCCAAATTCATCCCTTTTTCTTCATCGTATCTTACTCCATGCACACAGTACTTGATAGTGAGGTTTTTTTAGAGTTTTAATTTGCTGGTTTCAAACTACCAGCATACCGTGTTTAGCTGAATTCTGAACTCACCCTTTGGAAGTACTGCTGTTGATTCACAAGGTTCTGTACGTGGGTAAACTCACCAAAGTCAGTAAGTTAAAACATTTGATGTTTCAAGTCACTAAAAAAATACAACACTAATGGGATATATCCATCATAGGATGTGCTCATAAAACACCAGTCTTCATACTCAGTGATGTGGCTTACAGCACAGTTGGTGAAATAAACATTTACTTAAACAAAACACAGAACTAAATGGAGCATGCAGCAGCAATGAGTTTCTTTGCTTAGGTGAACATTTGCAATGAAGCTCCAAACTTCCAATTGGCATGGTTGGCTGAGTTATCTTAACAATTCTGTTATCACTTGCCCAATTACTTGGCTGCACTGATGAGCTCATATGGAGTTGCTAAGACATTGGAGGCTCCAGCTGACAAGTGTTTCTGTGCGTTCACCCCAGCCCTTCTGTAAGGTTTGCCAGAGAGAACCAAAAACCGTAAGAGTTGTACAAGTTGTCTGTGCCCCAGCAACCCACAGCCCATGGCAATTCAGCAACAATTAGTGGACAAGCAGATGTGGCATAGGAACGCTAGCTAGTAAGCGTCATAGATTTACCTTTGTCTCCCATGCATCAGCAAAAACACATGCAGTACTTAGCATGGAAACATCTTGTCCCTTAATACTATGAGTTACTGTTTTATACTCCTTGACTAGAGATAGATAACTACTCAAAGCTAATACTAGTTAAAGACAAGCATTTTAATGTTTGAGCAACAACTAGGAGCTTTAATTATGTCCCAGATGAGATACCTGTTAGCTGGAAAACTAATATTGAAGAGTCTATTTAGAGGGAACATAAACTCACTTGTTACAGCTAGCTTTTAGTGTGGCATCTGCAGTCTCTCCATTTCCATTTCACAAGCTGCGCAGCTTTTCTCTTCATTCTTCGTGTGCTCAGACGCAAGAGCACACAAACAACTGTCATGAAGGCTCAGAAAGTAGATTCAGTTGGATTTTCCTCATATTTTCTCATCTCTGTCTCAGATGTGCTAGGGGCTATGAATCTGCTTCTGGTTTCTTTCATGCCCTAACCTACATCACTGCATTGTAAGGTTAAATCACAGACACTGATTTCCTGGCATCTGTGTTCAGCAGTTTTATACTGATGGTTGAGCATTTACCGTTATTCTTGCATAGGGGATGATATTCAGCCTTCCTGGTATTCTGAGGAGGTCATCTTAAGAAGCTTGGTTTTTCAAAGAAGGGATGGTGATAAGGTCTCATCCCTACAAGGAAATTCTCTTGAAAAGTTAAAGTGAGTTTTTACTAATAATGACATGATGTCCCCTTTGCAGCCACACATACTGGGGCACAAGTTTGACAAGTGCCAGTACAGGCAGCACCAAGTAGGAAAGTAAGTTCTTGTGCTAAATTAGCTTAGGATTAGTTTTCCCTAATGAAACAACTTCACGCTCACCATATAGGCTTTTGTTCCTCACTTTTTTTCATGTGCTAATAACACATTGGTTTTATTTTTCTTTAAAATTGTGCTGTGACTTTTGTTACCTTTACATTCTTCCCTGTTACACCATGTATTTCTGCCCATTATTCTTTCGGAACCGTGTGACAAAGCCCTAATCGCTTCAGGAAGAGAAACAAAAGCCTCACTCTGTCAAGGGCCAAGCCTGGCCAGAGTTGTTCTTCAATTGTTCTTCAGTGGCTGCTTCTGAAGGACAGCAGATGGAAACCTCACTGCCACCAGAGACTGAGACAGCAGCTGTGCTTTGCCCAGTCCTGCCTTGCAAGACCCTCCAAAGAAGCCCCATCTTGCTGAATCAGCAAACAGGTGTCCTGTCCTGTTACTCAGAGAAGGTCACAGGGTTTATTCTGCTATATTAATTCAGTAAAAGTCATTGTATTTTAAATCAAAATAAAATCCATTCTCCCAAGCATACTCTGCTGGGATACATACATACTCTGCTTAGGCTACTTGAGGGGGTTTTTTTTGTTTCGAGTTTCACCAGTGAGGTTTCCCATTAACCTTTCCTTTATGCATCTTTCACTGTTTTCTCTCATCTGATTAAATTTGTTAAATAGCCCCTATTCCCTTTCCACGTGTTTTCAGTCAAGGGTTAAAAATAAAAAACAAAGATGTCCTTAGAGGCACAGTGGCTAGCATGTTTACGACAGCAGTGCCTTCAACCTGTAACGGACAAAAGTAGTGCTTTGAGTGTGTTAGGCAGTCGAATGCTTCCCACTGATCCACTAACAATGTTAGAACACAACTTCCTCTGTCTATTTAGCCCTTGTGTGGCAAGACTGTAAGTGATGGTTTCCTGCCTTTATAAATACTAACAGCTAAACAGCCAAGCATTTTCTGATTTCTTGGCCTCATATTTCCTTCAAAGATATCAAAAAGTATTTTCCTGAATTCTTTGGCGAGGCGTATTTGTTGCGAAAACAAAGGAAAGGACCCATCCTACAGATGAAATCCCAGGTTTGAATCCAAGCCTTGGCACTTCAGTGAACAGAGAACTGAAATATAACTCTATTTTGATAGTTTTAATTAGTTCTAGCATCTGACTCTACAGCATTGATTCAGCAATAGGATTAGTACTGACCTGGACAGAACAAGGTGTTCACCGCACTGGATTAGGGTTTGAAAGCAGTTTTACAGTGTTCCCGCCGTAACTCTGATTCTCTTTACTCTGATTCCTCAGTGTCTCTCTCTCCTCACACAGTGATTTCACTCAGCTCCATGGTCCAGATTGAGAAGCAGCTTGTGAGGCTCATATACTTAGCTAGATGCATTCCATTTGCCAATGTGCTAAAAATGAAGATATTTTTAAAGAATTGTTTCATTGTCTAGTTTGTTTAATCTTTCTGCGTTGTTCTCGCTTCGGAAAATTCCATTCACCCACATGACTGGAAACAGCCTCAGTTCAGTTTATCTACTTAGGCTGTGAAGCCAGGTTTTCTCTTGTGCTGTAAATCAGTACCCCTTCAGCGGCTTAAAAAGCATTTATGTACCTGCTGATTTACAATTATTAAAGCTCTGGTGATGCAACATAAAAGACAATGCTTGGAGAAGAAAAACAGAGCTAGGAGATGTCTCTTCTTTGTATACAGCCTCTGCGAAAAATAGCCTGATAGAGAATATTGCCAAGTTTTACTCATACTGAGGGGCACAAAGTGCACAGGTTTGTCTTGAAACAAGAAATTTTATAATCTCAAAAATATTCTCTCTGTGCATCACTACTCATCTAGTTAGAAGGAATCATAAAGTACTATTTGAATTCAGTAAAGAAAAACCCAATATTAAAAAACCCACTTATTGCAGAGATTTAACTGATTTGTTCTAGGAGAGTTCAGTACCTGATCAGTGGTGTACTGTAGCATTCTGTTGTTCATGTTTTAGAAGACGTGTCTTGAGTCACTGAACCTGCTTGAACATAAATCTCATCACATCACAAAAATGCTGAACAATTTTCAAGTAAGTGAATAGTGCTGATGCTGGGCTGCGAGCAAGGGACCAGCCTCCCTTCCATATCTCTCAATGTATGAAAGCTAAACAAGACGCATCTCTATGGGCTAAAGTCTGACTGACCCGAACCAAGGAGTGGAGGGAAACACACTTCATCAGCCCGTCTCTGTATTTCACTCTTCCTTACCATGAAGTAACCACTTGAAGTTTATGAGGTGGAGGTTAAGACACACATTTGAAGCTACCGATGCATAAGCTATAATGAAATAGTAACACAACAATGCTTTACTTTCCCTGTGCCCTAAACATCAGCTGTGCTGCTTCCAGGGGTTCAATGTGCTTGCATTGGGGTGTGAATTTATTTGGTTTGGCTGCTACTTGTCGTGGCTGGTGAATGCCCTTAATTTCCCAATTATAGCAAAGGAATGAAAGGAGGCAAAAATGAACTTCAAAAAGGAAAAAAAAATAAATAGGAGTCAAGAGCATTAGGTGGCCAAGACAGACAGTCAGAGGCCTCATAATTTCATCAGAGAGTCTGTTCACTGATACTTCTAGATGCAAAAGACTGTCATTGATGGCACAGTCTGAAATATGGAGTCACAAAGATACTGTTAACACCAGAGATGGCCAGGAGGACTTCTAGCATAATGTGTAAAATAAGAATACAAGAGTTGGACTATCAGAACCTGTAGGGAACTGTCTCTTACAAATTACTTTTCTACTTGGGAAATTAGCAGATTTGTCACAGAAACAGTTCAGGCAGAATGAATTCAGAAACCTCTGAACTGCAAGATGAGATTTCTCTCTAAAGGATCTGGTGTATCTCCAGCTAATCAGGTGGCAAGACAAAAAGCCCAGCAGGCATGCTAATAAGGGGGGAAGGAAAAGTCACCACAGATAATGATCTCCTCAGGTTCCAGATTAATCACGAAGAGAGAACAGGAATTTATATGGTCAATTTATGCTAAAGTCTCTTGGAGAAGTAAAGCTTAAATCTTAAAGAATGCAGCTGAAGCTTTACAAATGCAGAAAGCTGCATCAGGAACACATCACTGGTGTATTCCACAACTACTGCGTGATGCCCCACTTCAGCTTATTTCGTTGTTTCAGCTCTCTCTGTTGAGAATGTAATGTGACAGGCTTTGGCCCTAACAGCACTTCTGTCTGGGGCAATCTTCTAAAAACTTTCATCCAAGTTATAGTTTGAAGTACAAAAACCTTCTCTGTGAAATCGAGGATCTAGTTGCCTCATTTGAGGCTCAGGGAAAGCTTAATCATGCAGAGTAGTTTAAGAGTAAACAACTTGTATCATAAAGACATGTACAAAGCCAGAAACGTTGTGAAGGTGTGTGTGCCCTGAACATCTTGTCTGCTGGAATTGAGTAGCACCATCAATACAGCAGGGTGTCCTGGGTTTGCACCTTGGTGTGTTGTACCCTTGGGAAGGTATTTAACTTTGAAGGTTACTGGAGCAGGTGGGCTGTGGTAACAAGGTAGGAAGCAATCACAGCAAACAAAAGCAGCCCAGTACACTACTAAGAGTAGTCCTGTAATGACAATAACTGAAAACTCAGATTAGGTACTTGCCTTCAAAACAGACTTGGATTCTTCCAGAGGTTCAGATCTCATGCTGAGAAATCCCACCAAACATCAGCATTGGTTCTGCTAGTATTGCATAAGGGTTGGCAACCTGCTTTTCTGAGACAGAGGATCTAAGAATACTTGTCAGAGGTTTCTTATCCCACTGCTCTTCTGATGTAGGCAAACTGAGGCATTAAGTTTCTTGCAAAATGGTACCTCAGTTTCTAACTCCTGTTCGTAGCTGTGCTGCTGCACTCCTGGGACTTGCTTTATTAATCTTACATTTCTTTGTGTTTGGGGTTAGGTTTTGTTTTGGTTTGTTTCCCATGTAACATTCCAAGTCAGTCTTATGCTGCACAAACCAAACTGTTTGCAGGCACTGTCACTGTGCACTCAGCCTAAATTTCCTCCAAAGCAAGGCAAAGCAAGAGTGCTGTGCACTGAGTCTGAAGAGGACTTTGCAAACAAGTTGTAACACAAATTGGTATTTTAGATTGCCTCATGAAATTCAGTGTTGTTAGCAGCAGAAATTAGTAGCTTAAATGTTCTAGGCTTATCTCAACCCTAAAAAGCCTTATACATCGAAAGTAATTTAGCCCTACTACTGATGTTTGGGGGAGGATATTAACCACTTAATTTAGAAAGACGCAGACTACGGTTTCTAAGCACTGTGTGACAATCCATACACTACAACTTACAAGACATACCTTGTTATGGTATCTTCCAGGAAATGAATTGAGAAATAAGGAGTGGGATTTTTCTAGAGCACTCAGCAATAGCTGAACTCATTGCCTGTAGACATCACTTACCAATTATTTCACAGGAATCTAAGGTAATTGCCAAATCCTCTTGAAAATCCTTATCCAGCTTTATAAAAAGATTTCAATTTGAAATGAAATGCAGCAGCATTTATTTATTTGTGTCTAAGAGTATAGGCATAGACAGCTACATGTATGCTCTCAACCAGGGAGAAGCATCTCAATTGTATATCTGATTTGTTCAGGTGTAAGCTAACATTTTTCCTTTTTTTTTTTAAATACAGCCTGTTATTTGTCAGGAGATAGGGTAGATAGCAAGCAGAATCCCAGTGGGAAGTTTACTGTTAGCAGATCGTTTGTAGTCGTCCCCAACAGAAAAGAGCTTCAGTCATTGACACATCCTAGAACATAAAGCAGGTTTTACCACCTCCGCAGAGCTAAGAAATTGATAGTATGAAACACTGTTGAGCTCACAGAAGCACTAAGGAGGTGCTCTGACCATGTGTGGTGCAGTTCTATTGTTCCAAGGGAAGAAATCAAATCCTTATGTGGAGGCCTCAGCAACCTGTGTCATTCACTACAGCAGCTATCACATCAGAACATGCATTCCAGGCCACCTCTGGACTGGACTGCTACCCAGGAATAAACTCGGGAGAACTATATGCAAATTATTTTTTCCACTGAAGCTGGAATCTTTGTTAAGGACATAGCAGTGTCTCTACCTAATTATAATCCAGCACCATAACCAAAAGTAGCTACAAATGCTTTCCCAATACAAAGCTGTAGAGAATTCTTCCGAAGTACAAAAGACACTGAGCATGGAAAGGCAGGTGGTTACAGCACCTGAGGATCAAAAAGGCACAGGTGGGAGGCCAAACATGTGGGCACAATTATCAGTCTCCTCCCTCATCTGTCACAGTCATTTTGATGCAGAAAGAACTCGAGCTTCATGGGCCAGAAAGTGGGAATAAGAATGAACATCACACTACTATTTCAGATATGTCTTCAGTCAATCTAAATCATTCCTTCACATGAACAGGAGAATCAAATACATATTAATGCAATTGTGTAAGAGGGGGGACAGCAACTCACTCTCCTCCCATATGTGTTCTCTAAAGAAAAAAGTTGCTATCACTGCTCTTCAAGTAAAGATTGATTGACTCACCATATGTAGGCTTGCTTTTAGATTAACATATAGTTGAAATCCTGCAGAGATGTTTCCCTAGCTTCTGGATCCTAGCCAGAAAAAAAACCTGGACAAGGTGACGGTGGTACAACCAAGGTGATCCAGGGCACAGGGAGCAGCAGAACTCCAGGCTTGGGGGAAATTCTGGGGTCAAAACCTAAGGTCTTCTTTACCCCCAGGCACCTGGAAAATGAGCTGCTGGAACCAGCATCTGCAGGAATGGTGCTCCATGTTTAGGCATCTGAACTAGTCACTTTACAATATGATTGTTAAAATTAGAATAGCAGAGACCAAGATAAAAGCAAACGAAGGAGAAGACAGATTGACTTTTCATCTCACTAGTAGTATAGAGAAGCCTTTCTTCACATACTCGGTTGCCTAATGTTTCTGAGAAAACGGACGTTTCTGTAACCTGTGTGTACTTTCAATTATAAAATTGAAGTGGAAAGACTCAACAGAGAGTTGAGAGGGATCCGATCATCTATCTTTTCCTGATTCTCAACACGATCAGGTTTCTATAGGCTTCTTCGGTGGTAGAGCCCAGCTAACCTGGATTATAAACCTCACTCTGGAGAAGCTTAGCACAAAAGTGGTATCAAAAAAAAGGATGAGAGAAGACAGGTCAAAAATGCCTTTGTTACCAGTATCGTATTTTCCCTGTCTAAAGACAGACTTTTGTATTCATGTGTATATCAAGCATCTGAGCATGCCTTTTTAGGTGACGCCCAACATACACGACTACACACTTTCAAGTTCCACCCTGTTCTGAGATTCTAACTTTTGAAACCAGCATTTTGCTGTCATTCCTCGCCAGGTACCTTTGTATTTAAACTGTGAGGTAAAGAATCGATTGACTTGGCATAGCCTGAGTTCATAAAGTTCCTCTACAAAGAGCCAAGCACTCCAATAAAAATTAAGTTATTGAAGGTGTTTAGGTGCTCACAGAGGGGGGGATTCCAAGTTTTGCATCTAACAACTCTCTGTTTTTTTGAGAGCAGCCCATTTCATTCAGTATTCAAAGGATCTTGAGCCTCAGCTTGTAGCGTTCTGTGCATTTGATTGCAATCTTCCAACCTTTCTAGCTGCCATGCGCTGAGATGCAGTCAGCAGCAAATTCTGTTTAGTGCCAAACGCCCCCTGTTCCCTGATTTATTGCCATGGCTCATTACACAAGTAGGGCTTGCTAGTTTAACCGACAGACATTAGGATCACAGTGGATCCTATGTGGCATTCTGTGAGTACAACAGAAGGCTGAACAGAAGAATGCACCCAGACACAAACAATTCTTGTATGATATAATGGGATTAGCAAGAAGACATTCACCATGTAAGAAAAAAAACCCCACAACCAAAAAACCCAAACTATAAGCTTGAAAACACTCTTTCACTCTTCTGTGATTTGAAAAGTGAAGTCTAGCACGGAAAAACAAAAATCAGACCTACTTTTAATCTGTGAACAGCTCTCTCGATGAAATCTGTCATGTTTCTGGCTTCTTTTGTTCCTTGTGAAAAGAGCAAAAATGTTATTTTTCATGAAGTATTTCCAAATGTTTTATTTTTATTAATGTTTCTTTATGATACAGTTCATCACTGCAGGCAAATCTGTCTTGTTCGTTAATTCTCCCATTGTCAAAACAACATAACCAATAGTTTATAACATCATCAGTCTTGGACATCAGTCATAATATAGAGATTCCCCATTTTGTACAGGATTGTCTGTTCTGATATGTTTGAAAGTCATGACTGGTTGTGCATTAATCTGTTGCTACAAGCAGCATAATATTGTTATTGAAGCAGTCAGCCTATTAATGACATATGAATTTTTTAGTTGCTTTTGTCACTGCTTGTGGTTTTCCAGATGGTAAGAAATTAATCGCTTAGTTTAAATATTTTTTAATGCTCTTTCTGCGAGTTTCATATTCGATGTAAGACTTGGCAAGTCCTCTGAAGTTTGAGTTCTTAAAGGTACAGACTTCTATCCAAAAGGCTTCAGATCTCTATTCCATGCTACTAAAAGGCAAATGTGAAATAGGAAATTACTGGGAAGGAGACAAAAGAAAAGGCACAACAAGTGATGCATAGTTTAATTGCACACAGAAGTGCTAAGCGAGATGTATCCTAAGTCTTCCAGTTCAGTTCATATGGCTGTTCCCCACCACTTCAGAAAGATTTACCCGTAAGCTGTCATTCTTCTCTTCAGCAGGATACACCAAGAAAGATTTAGTGCTGCCAACACCTGATAAGTGACCTCCATTCATTCTCTCTGATGATTTGAAAAGCCAGCACAAAACCAAGCCAGGACTGACCAAGTGCTTCATTTGGCTATTTATTGTTTCGTTTTGGGGCTCTGAGTACTGGCATTTTTTAACCTGACTGTGGGAAGCGGAGAGGAGACCACTAAAAGAATTGCTGCATCTATGAGTATTACATGATCGTTTAAAGGCTCCAAAAACCAGTGGATCCCATTTGTTCTGTTGCCCAACCATAGGCAGTTCTAACACCGCAGAAACCAGTGCAACTACAGTAGCAAATCATCAGCACCACAGAAATCAGAAGAGCTGGGTTCTGCAAGTAACAGGTTTGTATGCTGTGAAGCGCTGAGTAATCTGCAAATTCTTAAGTTGGAAAAGGGGAGTGAGGAAGAAAAAACAATGAGCTTCAAGCCTGGATAACTGATGATCAAAGAGGAAAAAGGCCACAAGTGAGTATCAGTTTGGAACTGTGCAATCCAGACGCTTCAGCTCTAGTGGGACAAATGCAAGTTTGGGGTAAATCAACTCTCAAAAGTAGTACTTAAACTGCCTGGAGACATCCTCACTCCGTCAGAGATCACATCAAATCTCACTTCTGTTCTTCAGACTTCTGAAAATAATCAAAAGAAGGGATTTTCTTTAATAAAAGCTAGAACTGCAGAGCCAGCTTACTGACACATTATTCCAGGTAAACTGCTGGTATGGGTGGCTGACTCTTGCAAATCTCCTCATCAGCCACCCACCCCACGTGATAACTAAAAATCAGAACACACAGAAGCTGTAGCCATCCAGCTCATTTTGAAAGTATTAAGATGGTCTTGGGGTACTTTCAGTCACCACTTTATAAACTATTCTGTTACTCCACTTCTGTGCTCTAAAGATGCTTTTCCCAGGGAAAACCTTCCTCAGGCAGGAGATAGAATCCTATCCATAACCTGCAAACTGTGCAGCAAGGCAATGTGAGGGAGTTCCAGCTGTGCCAAGAGGAACACAGCACTGGCAAACCTCAGTCCTGTAGGCAGCATTCGGACATCAGTTTACCTCTCAGCTCTCTCTCCTTTACCTGGCAGTTTCTCCCCCAATGCATTCCTATAAGCCAAAAACTTGAGACAGAGTTTCTATTAAAATGATCCTCAGTGGTGTTCCCTAGATAACCACTAACTTGGCTGAGCTGGAGAAAACAGTCAACAAAGGAGAATAAGGGGATCATTGGCATTTTTTGTTTCTTGTTGACAACATGTGGCAACTGCCAGCGATCCCATTCCCGTAGCTGATTTTCATCAAGACAGCCTACAGAATGAGCTATTACAGGTTATATTTAGAGACAAATCTGGATTTTCTGTTTCAGGTTTTGTTTTGATTTAAAGTAAATATTGCATTCTTTTCTTCCCCCAGTTCCCAATTCTTTCTAGGTCAGGTTCCCTCGTTTGAAGTTTCAGAAGTTTGAAGTTTTACTGTGGAGACCTGAATACAAACATAGCTACATTTGATTGCTACTGTACATGACACCTAAAGAGGGCTCTTGTGTCACTGATGCTGCTATCCCTGATCTCGTACATATGTGGAAGCTCTCTTCAGTTACCAGAACAGTATTTGTGAGGAAGAAGAAAGTATTATCCAGACTTCTTAATAAACAAACAGATAAAAACAAACAGAAAAATAAATACAACAAAAAAAAAAACACATTAAAAAAGGCAAAACTAATGTTCACCACATGGACTGCCTTGAGAATTCAGGTGAATTTTATGTGCTTTTCTTCTTTTGCTTTAGAAAAATTGTGTAAGTCATGGTTTTAAATCATTTGCAAACTCCCCTGCTTTAATTTATTAGCATAAGCTGACTGCATGAGAGCACTATTTTAACCGTAAACTGGAATACTAATAAAACCCCTACACAATACCAGATATGTTTAATTTCAATTTTTATTGCCCTGTTATTTCAGTGGATCCCCAAAACATCTGACTGAAGTTACCTTAAAAGTTCTGCATTTAAATTATATATGGAACCAAATAAACCCCACTGATCACAGTAACCTTGAACCTGTGGAAATTCAGATCTAGATCCAGGATTTGCAGCTGGATTCCATCCCAAGTTTAAATGCAGCTCAGAATCAATGAGTGTTGTGGCTACACAGGCAGTTTACAGGAAATATTCCAAGACAGGAAATAGTCCAATCTGACATTTTTGTTAGGTGTTCCATCTTTTAATCACTTTTTACCCAACTCTTCATACCAATACCTAACTTTCTGAACTACAGCCTTAGCAAACACATCACTACAGAACAAACATCATGGCACTGATTTGAATCCAAAACTTTCTGGACAAATGTTTTACATCTAAGTAATTGCACTGGCAGTAGTGGGGTTGTCTCCTTGTTTATATGGGGGAGATGGAGGAGCAGCAGTTGGAGTCGCAATCCATGACTTTATCGTACAACATGAAAAGCCTTTGCGCTACCCTCAGCTGGGATAAATAAGCAGAGCTGTATTGGTTTCTGGATGAATGAGATTATAATTCGAATCAGAAGCCTAGTGTTTGTTTATACCATAACAAAGTATCACAGAAGTGCGTACCATAAGCCTTAAAGCACAGCACCCAAGGACGGCAGAATGCATGAGTCTGAGCTTAGGTTTCAGTGACTCCACTGAAGTTATGCTTATTTATTTCAGGATTGCAGTGCTGATGTGCACCAGCTGAGAATCTGGCTCTTTAACTTCTAGATGACAGTAGAATCTGTCTGCAGGAGGAGGGAGAAAGGGCAGGGGTGGGAATTAACTTGAGTAGAGCTGTACTGGTGCTAAATGGGTATCAGTCATCTCTTAAACAGGCAGGCCTGTCTCTTCCAAACACAAAGCTAGAGAAGTAATAAACATGTGTGAAAGAATAATACAAAGGATGTATTTCCTTAAAGAATTTCAAACGTGTATACTATCCCTCACATTCCAGTGTAAAGGATTTTGATCTTGAGTAACATTTAACCAGTTACTCATTTTACACGCTTGCACACACAGCCCGCATGATTCAAATCAAACTCCTATTCAGAATGGCTTTTGGAGAAGCCCACCCATTTCAGGCAGGTTGACAGCCTATGGTTGGCTACAAACAAAACCTCCACCTCTTCCACACACCCAAAAAAGCCCCAAGCCACCATAAGAGGACAGTTTCTCCCAGCACCACATCCACAATGCTCACCCAAGTGGGAGATGACACTCCGTGTCGTTCTAGGCTTCACAATAATGAAGTAAGAGAAATCGCACTTGGCATAAACAGTCTATAATAACATTCAAATAAGCCACTCGTTCTGTCAAAAGCAGCAACTCGTTCACTGCAGTGGACTCAGTCAGTTAACAGGTCCAATGAACTTCATGACTTTATTACCCATTTGTTATTTTTTTTTATTGTGCTTCGTTGAGGCTGGGGCTGATTTTTCCCTGAAATCATTATGTTTATGCAATCCAAGCATATTGTTATTTGCTACTCTTTTCAGGATTGTTTTGGCATCCTTACAAGAGAAGGTGATGATGGTTCTGTCTAAATGTTGGGGTGGATTAACAGTGACACGGGAAGTTATTAAGTTTGCTGTAATATAGAGAACATTCGGAGTCAGAAAACAGCATCTTTCATTTTTAGGAATGGAGGTAATTGCGCTTTGTGACAGCGCACACGCTTAAGATGTTATGTATCATTGCGTACTTAAAAAAGCAGCACACTTTTCATTGATCTTTCCATTTCATTTTGATTTAAAATGCAGATCTTTCCCTCCATTGAAATCTTAGCATTTTTATTTTAAAACATATCAGGAAAAAAATCCATTTCGGACATATGTAGCACCATAAATTACTTTTTGCGGTTGAAACAGTATTCGCTTATGTCATGGGTTGAACATCCTCCTTTATTAGAATGCTATTTATTGCCACCAGCTGCAGTGCTTAGCTAGGAAAGTTCTTGACACCAGCGATTGCTTTTCAGCACCGATGCTTCCGGCTGCTAACGGGGGCTTCTATTGCCAAACGCAGCCACCTCTCTTAAACTGTTCCTTCTGGTGTACAGACAGCTCCTGTCATTGTTACCCAGTGCAGGGGCTGAGGGAAAGGGATCGGGTCTGAACCCACTGCTATATAATCTCTTTAGCTATAAATCTCCCATAACTTTAAAAGTCCTCGCCAAATACCACTAGTTTGAAAGCTGTCAGATGTGCTCAGGAAATCTAACCATCAGTAATGGATTTTTTTCAGAATTAAGATGTGAGTTCATCTTGTAAGCAAAGGACATTTTATATAACCAGCCTTAGATTTTAGTAAAAGCAAAAGTTCTTCTGTGCAGATCAGCCACCATTTTATTAGACTTCAGAGCAGACAGAAACCAGACAAAAGTAATTACTCCTCTGTTAAGGGCTATTACCACATGAACGGTTAGCACTGCTGTTTTCTTTTGCCTATGCCTGTAGCATCCAGGAAAGCCAACCAGGAGGCATGTAAAAGTGGCAGTGTCAACAGCTGTCCTAGTGAACTGTAGGTATACCTTAAACCATAAATCTTCAGAGCAGTAGTGTGTGCAGCTCCCGTGTATGCGAACCCCGTTATTTTATTGACATCATTTGCACACGAGCCCTTTGCACAGCTGAACTCTTGAAAAGCCACTGCATAAAATTTGGCTCAACTAAACAACAGAGGCAATCAGTGACAGGAGGAGACTGAACTCTTTTAACATGGAAAGAATTCCTTTCCTCCCTCAGAAGAGAAACACCCAGTAGGTCAAAGAGGAAGGTTTCTCTGCAGTATAGCACAGAGAAGCCTGTTGTACAGATGTCTGAACCACTAGAATCTAGAATTTAAAAAAAAAAGTTCAGGCCTGAGCCTTCATGAACACTTTCCCTTTAAGCAAAAGGATGAACAAATGCACACATCTCTGCCTATATGTGTGTTTAAAACTCCTACAACATTCATCAAACTAGAGTCTTTGCAGGGCTAGGTTCTGACACACAAGATAACCTAACTGGAAAATATTCTGGAAATTTTTTTACTCAGTGTAAAAACTGATAAAAGTAGGTGTCCTATTCATCTTCCAGACAGATTACCAAAAAAATTCATCATTCTTTGGCCCATAACGAAATTCCTTTACAGACTCAGACAGTACAAGAGACATCTGAAAATTGTAGTTATTTATGGGTCAAAATACAATTACTCTTACAATTCTTATCTTGTCCCCTGCAAATAACCCAAAACAGTTGTTAGCAAATTGCTTTCTCCTTCATATCTTTAAACTGGAGATAAGTGTATGTTTCATCTAAATGACTCATAAAAATAAACTGGCACAACAGTTTGACTCTAAGTGTAACGTGTGACTGAGCAGCCTTCATAAAAACTACTAATTTTCTTTGCTTGCATATCCTCCTTGGGCCAGAGTTTGTCTCATACTCTGCCCTACAGCCTACATCCTAATCTAAAGCCAATTTCTACTTGCCCACCACTGGAGGAGGTCTACTCCATTGCACTGAACTCATTCCAGCCTTTGCTTTGGGAAGCACAAGACAAGAGATATGATAATGTAACGTCATGAAGAACGGGGCCCTTAAACAGCTCCTCTCCTCTATTCCAGCTGGACTTTTGCCAATTCAAATGGATGAGTGAGGGCCAACAGACATATTAGTGCAACACTGTATTTAAAGCTAAATTATCCCCTGGATGACCCTAGAGTCAATTTATGGGTACAGAGAATAATAGAGTTCAGAAGGATTCTAAAGCCTAGCTTTGGAAATGCCTTGATGGAAACCTCAGGCAGGAGGGGTAAAAAAAAGAATAAATGTATTCCTGTGCTCATTTCCAGTGCTTGTGCAGAGTCCGATTTCACAGGGTTTTTGTTCAATTTCTTGTTGTCCCTTTGTGACTGAAAAAAAAAAAGAGAGAGAAGGCCCCTCTGAGTTCCCATTATATCAATGAACATGAAGTCTACCGGTGTTAATTCTCACTACTGTTTAGAATAGTAATTTATCTCTGCAGTCGAGTTGTCCCCTAAGCAGTTCAGCAGTTCCTCACCCCTACAGATGCAAGAAATATCTGCTTGCATGGAACACAAGCATCCTCCATGTTAGCAGTGGCAAACAGTTGCCCTCGTAGTTTCCCTTCTCCTAAGGGTCTTCCTGCACAAAGACACCATCAACTTCCCCACAAATTATTTTCAGTGTTGGGGACTAAGCAACACAAGCAAGCCAGCAGATATAAAATGTGTGTGAGAGTGTTTGTTCCCTACTTGTCTCTTGTGCCTGGGGTCTTAAAAGAATGGGCAGAAGAAGTTGTCCAAACATGATTCACACAGATTGTGTCTGTTTGATTACCTGGCAATAAACTGTCTGGGATGTTACTCTTGGTTTCCACAAAAGATGCTTTGCCAGAACTTCAAGCGAGTTTTGTAATCCTTCCTTGTTGTAGAGCAACCTTCCTCAGGGTTTAATGGGGACTGGACTTTTCCCAAGTTGCCCCACAAGGCTTTATTTGCACAGCTTTAATATGTATCTCACTTTATAATTATCAATTGACTTAGATTGAAACACTTTCTGTGGTAACCTAATCACTTTTGCTGACTCTCCCCAAAATATAATTTCAAAGACATCTCAGATTTTCAGACCAAGGTAATTATAAAAATGAGCCCAATAAAACCTTTGAGTAACACACACACAAAACAGTTCAGATGCAGCAACACTCTCATTTTAGGTAGTTGGTTTCTTCTTTCAGACAAGTAGAATGATGGATAACATTTTTAAATTGTCTCTTACAAAGGTTTGTGAAGATAGACACGTAGCCCACAGCAGGTAGGAAGTAGCTGTTGTAACTAGGAGGAGAGGGGACAAAAAACAACCCAACCTTAAACCACCAAACCCACAAGCATCAGTGAGTTCAGTATATTTTACTGTAATTTCAATAAGTTTAGTTATGATCATAAAAATTATAGTTATGACAATCACAGAGCTCTCTGTTGTCTGTTCATTAGAAGAGTTCACAGCGAGCCACAGCTTTCTGTTTGTAGTAACACCATTTCCCATACAAACTTACTGCTCTGGTGTTTATTACTTGAGGCTGACACAGAGCATTAGAGTAGGCGTCCGTACTTTACTCTGTAGGAGTACAAGTTATACAAATAGAAGATTCTGGTAAGGCCACAGAAGTGAACAGGTAGTAACTTCTACACCACTAACTGAAAGAACTGTGTGGCAGTAAGTCTTCAGAGCGGCTTTTACAGGTCCAAGGTCTCCAAGTTAAATGCAAGCAAGAGAGTGATGAAAGGCCATTGCAGGTTCTTCTCCATATAAAACAGGTCAGCTTCTTTCATTTCCACCTTTGAATATCATTATTCCCACTAGAAGCAATAATCCAGGATGGCACCTGACCTATGTAGAAGGGAATCATCTGTCCCATTCATACCAGCAGACCAAGTGAACCTATTTTTTTCAAAGAAACCTTTGTAGCAACTACACCACCAGTTTGCCTGTCGGGCCACACAGAACTCGGAGGCAGTGAGATGTTCAGTTACCGTACAGAAACTGTTTTTATGCTGGTGCTTCCAAAAGCAGAGAAGTAGGGCAAGCTTTTCAAGTGTGTTTCCCCGAAGCAATCTATCTATCTATCCACCTATCTAAGAAGCTTAACTGAGCAGTCTAATTTTTAGATTCAAGAATTCAAACCTCCCATTAAATTACTGTCAGAGACTCTAGAATTTTTATCCACTGGCCTATATTTAGAGCATAAATTTTAGGAGCCCTAAAAAGAAAGGGCAGGGGCCATTTAAATCCAATAGCTGGACTTTCAATAGTAACAGAGAAGGATGTGCTTCAGGGTTTGATTGTCAAACTTCAAAGGGTAAAAGGGACACGTTTTCTTAAGTGCTCAGCAAAAATATTCAGTATTTGGTTGCTTAAGCACTTTAATAAAAAACATTCAAGCCAAACAAGTTTCTGCTTGCTGTAACTAACTTAGAGCAGTTGAGCTAGGGATGGCAATGTTGTTCCATTGCTTTGTGACAAGTACTTGGATGTGGCAGAGAGGCCAGTCACATGCTGTTGAAGCCTCATCGCTACAGACATGCCAATAAAGGCAAGTCCAAGACTTAACTTACCCAAAAGAAATAAAGCCATAAAGCATCCAGGACAGACCTATTATTTCATGCTGTAGAATCCAAAGCAAATTTTCCATCCACAGAAAATAATAAACTTCCATTCTCAGGCAATCTGGAAAAGCTGTCTGAGTGGGTGATCAATCACGCAAAAGTTATTTTTTATAGAGTTAAGAAGTTTTTTATGAACAAAACAAAAGAAGAGTCAAGCAAACAGTGGGACCTTAGAAGAAAAGTTTGCTATCTTTATGGAAGACCCAGATAAATGAAGGCAACAGATACAACCAGACACCAATAAGGAACTGCAAGATGGTTTTGCCAGATAAACATCTATGTAGATGCTCTACTTGGATGCAGCTGGAAACTGAAAAACTAAATGCAAGTACTAATACAACAGAGCATCTGAATATTTTCTCAGGCTGTAGATTTGTCTACTGAAAAATCTTCCATTCAAAAGTGTTCCAAAAAATGGGCTGCAGCATCAAAGAATACTATGTGGGCTTTAACATGAAGAAGAAGAAGTCAGTGTTAATGGGAGACACCGTATTTCAGATGCTCGTAGCCAAAACCAACAAGCTTGCTTTCACTAGATCTCAAAAAATAATTTTTAATTTAAGTACTGCATTACAGAAAGCCACAAAAAATGAGACTCCCAGTGCTGAAAGTGAGAACATATTTAATCTCCAGCCAGAATGCTATGTCTGGTACTGGAAGCACTTACGGGAAGTCTTCCATCATCTCCAATAGTTTTTTCCATTTTATTTTCCTCCTATTTACAAACTGGGTGAGCAAGTATCTTCCATATAACTAAAGCGCTAGAAATACACAATATATAAATCCATTGATTTCATAGGTATAAAACCCAATGCTCTCTAGAGAACTACGTTTAATGCTCACCACACTGCTGAAGTAGCTTCAGCATAGTTTCAGTTAACACTTGCTTCTTAATTCCACATCTCCAATATTTCAACTTTCTTCTGAGAAAGAAAACAAATCGAAAAATGCTTTTACAAGTCTCCCGAATGCTCCACGCATATTGTAATAATAAAATGACATTATAACCATTATTTTGAAAACTGTTGCAAGAAAAGCATGGCAGGTGTTAAGAATTAACTTTAAATAGGACATCCCAGCTCAAAGATCCAAGGAACGCTTTAGCAACAGTAAAACAGTTCATTTTGAGCATATAAATACCTGTTCTAAGCCTAGCAAGTAATGCAGAAGCCCTCTCATTTGTCCCACACAGCTATTTCCTTACCTTTCCTGATGCAGTGAAGATTCCAAGTGCAGTATAATGCAGCCTGTGAGTTTCTGCTTCCACTTTCAAGTACTGCAGTAGTTTAGAGACTTCCTTCAGACTAGCCCCAGCTTACTTCTTAAATACTTTCTCCAAATGGTTTACCCAAGTCTTAGCCAGGGACACAACTTTAGATGTCTTTGGGAATCAAAAGCAAATCAGGGGCCTCACAGTACAGCACATGCATGCCCCAGACAAATCCCAGACCACAGCTGATGGCTATTTGCCTGCAGGCTATGTTCACCTTAAAGCTAAAGTCATCTGAAAGCTCCCTGGCAGCAGGATCTTGGGATGGGATTTCCTCTTGACCTTTAAAGCCAGTTGTCTGCCACACTTCCAAGCTATTTACTGCTGCTATAGGGTGAAGTGAGATTTCCTTGCAAAAGTTCTTCTCTGTAAGAGCCAAGGCCTGCAGAAGTATCAACCATCTGCTGAGAGCTGTAAACAGACACATGTTGCCTGCTTCATCATCTACCCTGATTCTACTGCAGAGAGATTGCCTTGGCTTAGCACTTTATAAAATAAAGCCCAAAGGCCAATGCAATAAGTATGAACAGAGTTTGAAAAACAAAAGTCGTCTTCAACCAGAGCAAAAAGAGACATTTTAGCCTTACCTATCTCTGAGTGGTAATAGAGTGTATCTGGGGGGAAAAACATGAGAACAGGAGAAGCACCTGGTAAAACATCTTCCCATACACCTCCCCCCAAGCTTTCTGCATCTTAGGAATCTGCTGAACTAGAAGGAATAGGCTCTTCTTCGTGCTTAAAAATTTAAGGTTAAAAAGCAGCAGTTAGCAAGATCTGCTTTCAATAATACAATGCATGAAGGCTTGTATCCACTGAATGCTGTGAATTGGGCAGCTCTTGACAGCTATTTAGAAGGATGAGTGAGCCTATTGCCAGTATGTGCTAGAAGAGTGTGTGATAAATGCAGAGGAAAATGTTGATCTAGATTCTTAGAGAAAACAGTAATTCATCCATCAAATATACATCTGTCCTATGTAAGTGTGTAAGAGCTCTGTGCTGTATAAGCAGAACAGCAAAAGCAGTGGCAGTAGCTGCAGGAGCTTTGTGATAAGCTTCCACTGTGTCTATATGTGCATAGGCATGCACAGAGCAGATTTTACTGCCATGGAACTCCAGCTAGTCCTAAGCATCAATCAGGCATGACAAGTTTCTGCAACAGACCAGGCTGTTCTTGCTAGTGCTTTTTTCCATGAGCATAGGAACTTCCCCATTGCTGAAAGAACAGAGTGACCTGGGTTGGGCTGCAGTGGGGCAAGTCTGCTGTCTTCCAGACCATGGTATCCTCTGTGATGTGTGCTTGGCTTCCTACAGTACGCTGATGTGAATATTAAATTCACTTTCTTTAGTAAGAATCATTTAGGAGCGCTGTGTTCTATCTTGTTATAAAGCAACACTATTGCATTAAACCATCAATACACTAGGGAGCTAATTTAAAATTCCCTTACTGTACACATCACATGTTATTTTTTCAATTAAACTGATTCAGTATTGGAATACAGCATAACTATAGTTCCTTGAGTACTCTCATAGGCAGTTGAACATCTGGAGATAAAAAAAGCAGCAATAGAATAGAAAAGAGGAGATGCCATACAGGTTCTTCATGTCAAACTGAACAAAATTCTATAGTCCCTGTATGCTGCTTGAAAGTGGATATAAAATATCTCTGAGAAAGGAGCCATAGAACTTGAGACTATCAAGACAGAACAAGGGGTTATGAAAATGTATAAATAGATTCATGGGGAATTCTGGAGTGCCATTGCTGCCATCTGCAAGATGAGTTTCTCTTCTGGGTTCTAATTTCTGTAGCTTTTAGTGTAGAGTGAATATTACATTTTTGATGCTACTTGCACCATATGCATCTCAAAGGTTTGCTTATTCTTAATTAAAATAAGATTAATTAAATTCCTCTTCAGAATTTTTAGTGTCTTCAGAAACTTTCTGTTTTCAGGAAAGGTCTATAGCAGGACAAGAGTGGGAAACAGTGTAGGGAATGTAGGGACATAGAGGGAAAGAAAATAAAAGGAGTTATTGGAACAGACAATGTGTCCTATCAGTTCAGAGGCAATGAAGTGTTTGTCAGTTATTCCTGTGGTTCACAATCACTTCCAAAAGCTGAAACTGATATTTATTTTTACATATTTTACACATAAAGTGAAGCTGTCTCAAGCACTGTCGGCCTGGGCAAGTGCATCTTGCTCAGCACATCACAGACAGTCTTGGTGACATTGACAGGGGTGAAGATTTTACACTGACGGACTCTTCTGGAAGGAAATAAAAGTCACGAGTGAACATTTTTGCACTGCCAAACACCATTCTGTCCCTTCCCTATTCCTCTCTTTGTGGGGTTGCTTAGCATAATCATACATAATGGATGCTGCTTCCTGTGTGCTTATCTGTGCATAGGTGCCTGTGTAGAAATGGAAATAAACCTGAGGTCTGCTCTTACCTGAGTTGGCCTTGGGAGTTAATCCAGAATCAAAATAGTATGTGAAATGCAGGAGGCTGCATCTTTTTTAAAGGTTTCCTGCAGAATTGGCATGGTACTGCAGCCAGTGTCCAGTGTTCACAAGCCTAATACATGAGTCTGACTGTCTCATTGCAGTTAATGAACATTAGTGATCTAGGTTTCAGGAAGGAACCATGTAAAGGCTGTAATGATTAGTGTCATTTAAGAGACAATTTGTGCAAGAAGAAGCTAATAATGTGGCCAAGTTTATTCAGGTGTCAGTGACCAAACAAGACCTAAAACCTCTGAGCCCTGACTCACAGGTGATCACAAGCAGCATGGTGCTGCTTCAGAAACCCCTCCTCTCCTCTTGTTACACACCTCCTGTAATGTGTCTAAGCATACGTAGATTTACATTAAGTTCTTCCATTCTGTTTTCAGTCTTGATATTTTATTTCCAGGATTCAAACCAAGCAGTTGCCCATCTCTTCTGAACACGTATGTTGACACCAGTGCCTGAAGACACGTTAGCAAAAAATCACTCACTCAAGTAGTACGAGAAAGATATGAATGCTGGAAGAAAATACTGGTCTGCAACTGATCCCTTATGTCCAGATGTTTTCTGTGCTTCAAGCACTGAGAGCAGTTGTGGCAAAATCCTGAGAATGTCTGGCCAAATTCTCTATGATGTGAAGTGAAATGGTTTGCACCTTTATATCAAAGCTGAACTCAGTTTTGACTGAGGGCTGACACTGCACCTCTGTATCATTAACAGCTGGGAGCTTCCCACATGCATGTGATACCATATTTGAGAAATGGCTAAAGCCCGTGTGTATAAAGAGGAACAGTATAACATAAGTTTGAATAACAACCCCCACAGAAGCCTTTCAGAATACAGAGAACACGTGAACAAGTGCATAGTGTTAAATAAAATGCATCTAGGCATTAACATTACCTTTTGGTCAGCTCCTCTGGTGGCCATTGTCCAACGATGGACTGTTTATGTAGTTGCCTCTGTGAAAGAAAGGTGTTGGTTTGGCTAACTGTATAACTCCGTGCTTCTCCTTCAAATCCTAGAGCCAAGGTATCAAAATGCAGTGCTTGACTCAGTTTATTATTCTATTATAAATTTATTTGGGGTATGCATTACCATCTTGGATAGAGACGTAATAGCTGATGACAGTGAATGATTTTGTTTCCTTAAAGTTTCTATACTGTTTCTGTCCTTTGATTTCCAGGGAAGAAATGAGAGCTTTGGTTCCTGCAGTATGTGTGGAGAACAGGGAATCTGCTGAAGCCCTGTTTCATACCAGCTCTTCAGAATTTTTGACCTTTCAGCAGTGTTATCCTTAGTCCTCAAGACAAGAAGCATATGGAATGTGGAGGAAATGTACATGTTCTTCCCAGCCCTCCACTGGACAGAGCCCAAATTCTTTGGTCAGAAGGGCTAGGAGGTTCAGAACTGGAAGAAAGGATCCAGGCAGACAAGGCCAACTGGAAATAGAGCAATCCACATGCAGACTTCCTTCCAAAGATGAATCAGGGTGAAATGATTTTACATGTTCCTTCATTGTCCTTCCCACCTTGTAAACATTCCTAAAGCCTGTCTGTAAGCCCTGCATAAAGAAGTGCTAATATCCATATGTCAGTACTGCAAATGGTTTCTCTCACACCTAAAGAGCCAAGTTCATCCCATAGGCAATTCCACTCACTTTAATAGCTTTGCAGGAAGAAGGATACCAGCCCAGTAAATTCACTGGAAAGCTGCAGATTCTGCTGAAAACACCTGCCTGCCTTGTGAGTAGGATGAATCACCGCAGACCTCTGTGGCTCAGACCTTTGCAACAGATTCCTCTTCACTTCTGTATGCAATTCTGCCTGCAAATCTCTGTATTATCTGGACACCAGCTGCTTGAAAGTCCTGAAAGCCCCATTATAGGAGATAAGGAGAGCAGAGCAGAGCTTGCTCTCAGTTCTTAAAACGTGTCCATCAAATGTGCATCTGTGCTATATTTCTATTGTATTTATCCTTCTGCCAGGCACTACTTAATTAGCTGTAATATCCAGGAAGGATTTTTAGTCTTTCTCATGCATTTCTCTATTTTAAAAAAGGAAGAGTGAATATTCACATTTCTTTTCTCTGTCAGTCACGAAGTAGAACTAGGATGTAGGTCAGGGTGAACCGGTGCACCTAGAGGAATTAAATTGCTTCAGTGTCTGGTCAGTAAATCTTGTTCCTATGGTCAGAAAGCTGAATGCCAGCTTTACAGTAAAAATGAACCAGCAGGGAGTTTCAGAGAAGCTACGGGGAAAATTCTCATAGGATGTGGGACTGTTATTTAACAAATTCTCTTCTATTATAATGGTTCTGTGACCCTGATGGTGCCTTCCAGTCTTATGTTCCTATAAATACCTCACTTAAGAACTAATTCCTCTTGACAATCTGACAGAGCTTCAGCTCACAACAGAACATGTCACCAGCTAGTTTATCTTACAGTTAACCTTAGCGTTTGGGTTTTGTTTTCTGTTATTGTGTTTTTCTGGACAGCAAGACACTGGTTTTACTATTACCTGTGGAGAACTTCGTTAGTTAGTGAATAAATAAACTTTCAGTTCCTTCAGTAGCAGATGCTCCAAATTAAAAGACCTGAAAGTAACATTCATATACTTTAAGCAAATGGTGCAGTCTAGGATCTTAAATCATAGAAGTACTAATAAATCTGTAAAAGGTCCAGTTACAGGAATCTGCTTGGGACTGAAGTTCACCCTTGCAAGAACTCTAACATCAGACATTGCAACTAGTCAACTAAAAAAATAGCAGAGGAAAGGTCTTCAGTGTGAATAAAGCTGAGACATTTTAATCACAAGTAGAGCTTTTAAAATTTGCTTTTATGATGAAATAAAACATGAGACAGCATAGCTGTATGAAAATGAGTTTTCATGAGCTATGCTGAGAAGGAGAGAAACAAGACAAACTTCTTAGGTGTTGAAATACATACACAAAACTACTGCTATTTTCTAAGGGGCAGGGGGAAAGGGAGAGAAGTTCAAGTGGAAATCTCTATTCCTGACTGTCCTGTGCACAGATAAAGGCAGGAGGAAAATTCATTTCTATAGCCAGCTTTCTTGAATACTTCTTAAGCAGTAACATCGTTCTGTTTTCCCAGACCATGGCACAGTACACTGTGCGCTGTGGGATTAGGGCTTCTTCGAGGTGTTCTCCTTGGCATATTTAATATAATCCTAAAACAAATGTTTTAAACGAGAGTACTATGAGGGAAAAGAAGTTGACCAGTACAGACTACATGTCAGACTTCCACACAAATAACATTAAAAAGGTCAAGCCCTTTCTTTGTTCAGTTTTCTTTTCTGTGAGACTTCACACACAACCATAGCATTGTAAGAATTTAGGTTGGAAGGGACCTTGGAGATCGTCTACATCCAACCCCTTTGCCATAGGCAGGGATCACCTATGAGAGATTTTAGATCCTAAACAGATAGAATTCTTTTGGTTCAGGTGACAGCAGAAAAGGTGACACTGTGTCTGCATGTTTCATCAAGAACTCCTTGCAACCCACTTCCTAAATTAGGAGTAGATTTGTTCTAGACTTGAGCTACAGCCTGTGAAGAAAGGCAGGTACCTTTGGACAAACCTGTGTCTGGGTGTGCCTGCCTTTCTCCATTCACAACAAAGGAAGGCTCAAGCTGCTACAGTTCCATCTCGGGTACTTTGGTTAAACATTGGGCCGAATCCACATGTATCAGCTGCAGTGCTGGGTCTCGTAATAAATTTGAAATCCACTTTAATGTCTTGCAAGGATAATATAAATCATATGTCAAATTGCATAAAGTGCTCGTGATGTGTTTGTGTGGTGCTAGGCAAGCACACGTATGTGTGTTTGTGTGGTGCTAGGCAAGCACACGTATGTGTGGTGCACAGCTTGTGGATGCTCGTACTGCAGCAAAGGAAAACAGCCTGCTAACAGCCTGTGAAGTAATGAAGCCAGTTTTCAGAACAATGTGGAAAACTTCTACATGCAGCTCACTTTTAAGAAGTGAGATTTATCCAGTTGTACAAAGCAGAGCAATACTTCCAAAGCAAATCAAATGCGATACTGCTTTTGTTCTGGGGGAGTGTGATTATATGGTGAGGCCATTGAGACCCAATAGAATAATAATATTAAAAATGCCTGGTGGTGATAAGTGAAACTTTACTACTGACCCCTGTAAAGACTTACTGGCGCTACTCATATTGTCAGTGACATTCAGGATCAACAAGGCTTGCAAGCAGTGGACTCAGAATAAAGTTGTCTGGTTTTGGCAACAAAATATTCTGCATTTAGCAAAGGCATATGTTTCAAACTCAAATGACTTCACTTCAAATTAAAGCAAAAAAAATGTTTTGAAGTGTAGACATTTGATAATCATTTGCTTTAAAATAAGCAACATATTTTTATCTAATGGGATCCACATCTTTAACAAGCGAACCAACAGTATGACAAACAAAAACCAACCTGCTCTTAAATATAATTCCAAAATAAATCACATCTAGCTCTTTTCTGTTGTTGTTGTTGTGCTCTGTTTTCCTTTTTTGGCTGCCTGTAGAACTCCCACAATTTTTTTCATTGCTACAATGACAAATGCTATGAGAAAAGATCTGGTCCACTGCCAGAAATATACTCTAGACTTCAGTATATGTTTCTGTTTTCAAGAGTCAATTGTTTTCCTTCTTTCCCAGGGGCCACTAGCTACCTTATTACCAGAAAGAATGACCCCTTGACAGCGAAATTGAGATCCAGAAACTCAACAAAATTGTAACCCCCTCCAGTGGCATCAGAATTCTAATCAACAGCAGAGGGTCTGGAAGACAAATGCACTCGTATGTAAGGCCACCATGTTAGAAAGTGGTTCCTCCACTTGCAAAGAAACCCATTTCTATTTGGTTCCTTTTGATAATTTTATTACCCCCTTTCTCGTAACCTTTTCATTGCTAGCGTTCATAAGGCAGAAGGGTTTTCACAGCAAGGGAATTATCTGTGCTCAGTTTATACAGTTTGCTGACTGATTCTTCTCTTGCAATCTGTTTTATGAAATGTACAACTGGACATGAAAGTCCCCCAGTCGTTACTGATTTTTTTCTCTTATTCAGCTTAACTCACTAGCAGAACAATTGTTCCATTTTTATTGCCATGTAAGAAACACAGGTTCAGCATCTCCAGCCTTGAAACTGAAGAATGAGCTGGATAGGTTAAGGTGAACCTTGCAGAGAATACACCTTGCACTGGCAAAGGTGAGTACTGAAATAGAGTTACAGCATTTCTCAAGCGCAATTATTAATAACAGCATTTATAACTTATTTGCTGGATCCTTTTGTGTACCCAAAACCTGAGAAAACAATGCTGTTTCAGACAACTACATTCTGATAAATACCTACGAAGGTGTTTTGGAGCACAAGACCATTGTCTAGGGCTTATATCTGCACAGGTGGAGCCCAGCACCAGAGCCTTGAGGTTACCAAAATCTGCCAAGTGCCTACATATTTTTTTAAAATGTTAGCAAACTGCAAGACAATCTAAGTGAGAGCTTTAAAGTTCTAGCAGTGTTTTTCCCTTGTGATTTAATTTCCAGGGTTACCTGACATGTATGTTAGAAGGGGTTGGAGTTTTTTAAGTATGCCCAACCAGATGGTAGGTAGCAATGTACCCACGAACCAAAACGTCGCACCCAGAGATTCAGCCATCTGATTACCATTAACCCAGGAATTGGGAAATACTTCAGATGATTATAGGAGAAAGTTTCTCAAGATACAGAGAGATAAAAATACCTAAAACAACAGTCAAAAGCAGCTGGGAGGGTAGAACACAAGCACACAAAACCCTACGGCCTTTTACAGAGGTTTGGGTGAATGCCGGAATTTGCAGAGACAGGAGTCTTCAAACAGCATCATGGCCTGAGGGGCAAAACCACCACCAACAGTATTCTGTTGCACTAGGAACAAGGATGGGGGAAGGACAAGAAAACACAAGGTCAAAAAAAGACGTGGGGTTTTTTGACAGAAGTTGTTACATTTTAAGAACAAAATAAAAGGCATTAGAGCCCCACATGATCCCTGGAAGGAGCAGCAGTTGGCCAGTCTGACCCCTGCAGAACAATCTCAGCACAAAGAGCAATAGAGTGAGTTTCCTGCACTGTCCTACCTTGATGTCACATCAATACAGTCGCAGAGAAAATGCAGAGCGCTCACTCAATTTTCCCTACTGAGACACAACAGTGCTACTGCAGACAGGTGTGAGGGACGAGGTTATGAAAAGGACTCTTCTGCCCTAGAAACCAGCCTACAATCGCTGGAGAGGGCAGCTGAAGAAATGTTTTGACTTTTAGGTCACTGTCTTACAGTAACCTCAGTGTGGCTGAGCTCTTTCCTTGTCAACAGCTGAACGATGAGGAGAGGAGAGCTGCTCTGTATTTGTGTTCTGCCCCTGCACATTGAGTCATAGAATCATTAGGGATTGGTAGGGATCTCAAAAGATCATCCAGTTCAATCCCCCTGCCACAGCAGGATCATCTAGACCAACGTGCACAGGAACACATCCAGGCGGGTCCTGAAGGTCTCCAGAGAAGGAGATTCCACAACCCCCCTGGGCAGCCTGTTCCAATGCTCAGTCACCCTCACTGTGAAGAAGTTCCTTCTGATATTTATATGGAACCTCCTCTGTTCCAGCTTGCACCCTCTGCCCTTTGTCCTATCACCAGATGACCTTGAGAAGAGCCTGGCTCCATCCTCCTGACACCCACCCCTCACATATTTATAGACATGAATGAGGTCACCCCTCAGTCTCCTCTTTTCCAAGTTCAAGAGACACAGCTCCCTCAGCCTTTCCTCAGAAGGGAGGTGCTCTACTTCCTTCATCATCCTTGTTGCTCTACACTGGACACCCTCCAGCAGCTCCGTATCACAGGATCTAGGCCTTAATTAATAACCAAAAAGGGAAAATGGACAAGTGCCTCATTTAGAACTTGTATCCAAACGTGTACAGCCTCTTACTCTCTTATGTGTTGGGTCACATCTTTTTAATTTCTATTCAGAAGCCCAGAAGCAAGTTCCACCAGACTCCTTATGTATGCAAGTGTCATACCTTTAAAAATAGCTGAAATAATGTTATCAAAGTACAAGATCTACCTGACTGATGGTGTATTCTTCTAAGAAGAGCAGCTCTGAGCTTCCCTTAAACAGAGAAAATCTAAAGATAATAAAGAAGAAGAAAGTAGCTTCTTATGCCAGACCCATCAAGTTAAATGGCTCTTTGCATTGTTCATAACATGTACACTATTGTGTTCTGTGGCAGAGGGGAAAGAGAGGGAACTCTCAGAGATGTCTTGATGAGACAACAAATAAAAATAATATTTTGACAGAGAGCTCATGCTATTAAAAAAAAATAAAAGAGCAGTTCTCCAGCTCAAACAGAAATCCCCTTAATGTGAGGAATATTGAGGTTATATGCAGAGCCTTCCAGTAATACTTAAAAGAAATGTGCCATTTGTAACAGAACATGCAGCATGACTAAAGACCCTAAGTGCTTGGCATCGCTTGAGCTTAGTTTTAAATACCTATGATAGACATTTTTGGAATATGCTTCCTGAAAGTAGTGTCAAGGATTTACTTCAGCATTAACTTGAACGTGTTGATAGGTTGAGCTGGTGCTCGTATACCAAATAAATACAAGAAGGATTAGTTTCTGTCTATGGACAAAGTTGAGGGAGTATTTTTTTGTGCCAGTATTGAGGTTTATTTGCCCTCCTGATGAAATGTTTACATCACTCTGCCCCATCAATATTAACCCCACAGACCAACAGATCTTCATCTCGGCAGAATAGAGAAGTCGATATCTCCTTATTATTATTTAATAAGTATTTCATTGTCAGTAACTGAGTGAGAACAAATATCTGTGCAGTATAATGCACGCACTTTCATTCTGCGAGGTTACTCTCTTTGCACACGTTTGATAGAAGAAAGCTAACCAGTAGTAAAAAATCCCCCAGTAGTATCAGTGTGTAAAATGACAACAAGTTGAAGGACATTTAAATTGAAGAAAACAAGGTGGTTTTTCAGTCCCAGTTTTGATATACAAATGTTGGATGTGTTTTACTCTTGCTTCTGACTATGATTGATAGGAGATGCATCAATTTCAAGGTTTGTGAATTTAAGTAAATTGTTGTCAGTGGTATCGCTTCTTCTTTTTTGTATTTTTTTCTCAAATTATCTCCTTACAGAGAATAGCGTATTACAAATTGAGACAGGGTATACATAAAGCATCAATTTAGCTTGAATATCCACTTACAATAGTAGAAAGAAAGTAGTTGTGATAAGAATGTGAGTACATCAGAATTGTTCAGAAAACTCCAGAGTATTTACAAAAACACAGTGCTTGTGGTTTTTCCTCTAAATAATCTTTGCTGGCTTTGTTCGGAAATTACTTTTCTTGCCTTTTCATTCCAAGGAAAATATATGTATTATGTTTATTTTAACAAAACAACCAAAGAGTAGCAATATATGCTAGAAAGTTCTTTTATCTTTGTTCTCAGAATATAATTCCATTAAAATATATGTGAGCAAAACCAAACCCAAACAAATCTGTATCAACCCTTTGCAATCTGTGGGAAGTTCATTAACCCTTCATTGCTTAGTGATAAGGCATTTCTTGACTGAAAAGCCTGAGGAGCTTCCTTCACAACTGGCAGTGATAAAACACCATAACACAAATCTTGCTGTAGTTCAGGTATCTCCAGAAATTAGCTGTGTTTGATTTTAAACTAGTGTGCCCTAGACGGCTTCTTATCTGATGACGTCTGACTTAGGATCTGATGAAATGCACAGATACTTTTTATTATGTTTTCCAACACACAGTCATGACTTATTTCCACATGTAAGAGTGTTGTGTCTGTGTATCTACATGCCTGTCTGTGTGCATAAAGCAATGGATATGCTATTTGTGTGTGATTTGGGTTTTAACATCAGATTCTATAAACGAATAAAGATACCATCTTAATTTTACTGTTCTCTGAAAGGGGTAACATAGAAAGGATTCTCTAAATCTAACTCTACATGTTGCTGATTAAAAGCTGATGGTAACAGTTAATATATGAGAGGACAGACTAGTTTTTCTTCTAACATCTTTTTTGAGGGAAAAATGAAAATTAGACAGAAAAGAACATTTCCAGATGTGACTGTAAAGAGCTTGATTTGAAGCACTTTTGTTATCTCCTTAATAATGCATATAAGAGTGCTCATGTTAAAACTCAGTCCTAGTAGATATCTGCACTTATGAATTGATTCCTTATCCATATTTTATGGAGAAATAGCTCAGCACCAGATTACAGCACATTATTTTCCAAACTCCTTATTAGACACTGCATATCTGTCTACGGTGCCTCCAGGCTTAAATTAAAAGCAAAACTTAAGTAAAATTTAAAGAGACAACATTCAGAAACTTATTTTTTTACAAAGCTTCTGAAAGTTCGTAATTATTTTTGTCCTAATAGGCCTGCCTTTGAAATAATTTGATGGCTAGGTTTGTAAATTCGCTTGGAAAGATCTGGCATCCCATAACCATTAAGTGGAGTATATATCACAAAAATGATTTTGCATATAAATAATGGTGTACAGGGTTTGGCTTAAATTGTCTTCTTGCATTTGAATTTTTTTTCCTCTGAGATAATTTGGAGAGAGGCAGAAAGATCAAATTGAACACAATTTAGAAATGAAACTTGAATAATTGAGCTAAGTAGCTTGAACTTGCCAGTCACCTGTGACCTTTCCCTAGTTACACATCATTTCAAACAGCTAAAATGAGAGGGCCTGGGTAGAGTTGCCCAACATAAATAGAGCAAGTGGAATTTCAGCCTGGGACAACATTATCCCTCACACTTGTTTTCATTTAAGATGGAGGGACCTGACCACAGTGCACAAGTGCCTTGAAGAAGGTGCTGGGCCACCCGGCGTGTTCAGGGAACTTGATAGAGGAGAGCAGGACAGGCAGGACACAGCACCAAGCAAAATGGTGTGGGAACAAAGCAGTCCTGGAAAAGATAACAAACCCAAGGTTTACAAGAAAACCAGAGCTCACCCGTGGCAAGAACTCCTTTACAGGCTGCTACAACTGAGAGTTTGTGGTCGTCCCTGTGTGTGAACCTAATATTTTGCTGTTCATTTTGAAGCGATTATTCAAAACACCTTGGCAGCTGAACCCTCCGTGCTTTCAGGATAATTATTTCTAATCGTGATTGGCAATAATAGTAATTGCCATATTCAGCCAGCACCCAGCTGTAACGATTTTTCTTTATTATTATTATTTGGGTTAACAATCGCCACTGACAACAATGTCTCCCGACCCTCCTCTCCCTCCCCCAAATACACAGGGAAATGAGCAGCAGTGATCTGCAGCAGCCGTCGGGTGGTCCGACACCCCACCCCCCTTTATCCCCATCGCCATCCTAATCCCCCTTCCTCAGGGGCTCTGCGGGGATCAGGGAGAGGAGGGCGCCTGGCCAGGTGGGAAGAGGCCGGTTCCCTGTCGGAGGTCCTACGAAGGGACCAGGACGAGCTGGACTGCCACAACTCCCCCAGCCCCCTCCTCGGTGGAGCAGGGGTTGAAGCCGCTGCTGTAACGACCCTCTTAATAAACCTCTGGGTCGATGATGCATCACTCGCCAGTGAATCTTCGCGGGTTTATTTATTTTAACTAAATCGCCCAAATGGATCGCAGCTCCGTGTTGACTCTGGCGAGAGGCGAGGCGGGCGGGGGGCGGGGGCGAGGGCTGGCTGGGGCAGTAGCGGGGGAGGGGGGCGGCCGAGCTGACAGGTCGCCCGGGGGTTGCGGCGGTTCGTCCTGGCAGCGACCCGCAGCCTTGGTCCTACCCTCACCCCAGGGAAAGGTGCCCGCCCCCCCCATCCCTGCTCCGGAGGTTCGAAAGGTGAAGGCTGGGTGTTTCAAACCGAAGGTAGAGCCGGTCTCTGGAAAATCACTAGACAGAGGAGAGGATCAGGGGCTTTCTCTGCTGGGGCTCCAAGGGCCAGGGACAAACCCCACCTGTGTGCCCTCGCCATGCCAGGTCCCGAGGACGATAACTTCAACCTGGAGCGTCTTCTGCCCGCGGAAGTTCGAAGGGTCCCCCCGAGCCCAGGGATATGCTGGCCCCGTACACCACGCTCCAAGCCCTGACGGGTGCCTGGAGCCTCTGGGTGCCTTGTAAGCAAAAACACGGATATTGCCCCGGGAGAGAAGCCACCTCCGGCTTTTCAAACCTCCAGCAGAAGTTGATGAGCACGAGCGGAGCCGCCGACCTTCCCCAGCGGGCGCCAGTACCTGCTCTTTGTCACCTCCCCGGCAACCCTGCAGCCTCGGTCCTCCTCTCCACCCCGCTGCTGGCTGGCGACATCCCCCTCCCCGCGCTGCGGGGCTACGGCAGGGCACCACCGGTCTCCGGCGCGGGGCAGGGGAGGGCAGCGGCGGGCAGCCAAGCGGCTCCGCACCGCTGCCCGTCGACCCCCATGCGCACATACACACACACACACACACACACCGGGATGCTGCTCTATGATGTCAGATGTTTGCTCCTCGGTCTTTTGTTCAGTTAAAAATAGTTTCCCCCAGCAGTTCTACCTGACTTGCTTGGGTAGGATGAGATAGGAAAGCGTATTCCTGCCAAACACATCATTTCCTTCTCCTTTGGATCTGCGAGCTCTGAACCTAAATTCATTATCCCAGCATACAAGGAGCTGGCTCGCAATCCTCTAAAACCAGGATCTTGCTGCCTGAAACACAAGAAAAGGGAAAGTTTCTTTGTGATCTAGCTGTAACGTTATCAAAGGTGGGTACTCCCCTCCGCTACCCACCGACGTCTATGCGCTGTCAAATATTAGCACTGCTCCTGCCTTCTTTATTTTATTTTTCTTCCCCTTTGAGTCTCATTCGTGGCCGTTGCTGCGTTGCACTTGCGACTGCACATTAACCTAGTAAAATAATTACTTTATAGCGGATTACTCGGAACAGAGATTTATCCTCCTTCACCCGATTCTGTGGCGTTATTAAAAAGTAATGGGTGCCAAGACAATCAGGGGGTATTTCCCAATTAAAGAGGAAAAATTGAACTGTCACCATTTCCCACTGTTTGTGGGCCAGTGAATGTGCTCAGATCACACACACGTTTACATCACACACATACGTGTGCATGGGGTTTGGTGATGGTTCGTGGGCAACACCTACACAAGTTAGTTCCCTGTTTCTTACAGAGATTAAAGAATAACTTGAAATCGAAGACAAATGAATCGACAGGAAAATTTATCTCTTCCCTCCCCCCGTACTTTAATTTCTTGCCAGATTATAATAAAATTCTGAGTCTTTACCTAGGTGGGCAGTTAACCAGTGGCTTCTGTCCCACAGCCATCATCCCGCTCCAGAGCTTATGGGGCTGAAGTTTAACAACTCGGTGACCTTATTTCATGGTCGCGTGTGATACATCATCTCCCGCACTTACAGATGCATCGGATCTATATAGTGTGTGTATAATGT
This sequence comes from Upupa epops, assembly GCA_013397515.1. NCBI lineage: Eukaryota > Metazoa > Chordata > Aves > Bucerotiformes > Upupidae > Upupa > Upupa epops. Next base: position 631,502 of record VZRI01000475.1, read on the forward strand.
CACAGTTTATCCTAGCAGGACTGCTCCTGGGTGCCCAGTCTCTCCGTCGCAGGGAGCACCGCACTCATTCCCCTGCTCGGAGCGCGCATGGTAATTCCGCACAACGAAATTGCTTCCTCTCTGGTTCCTAGATTTTAATTTAGTGAAGGACTGATTAGCTGTGGCTTTAAAAGGGCCAGGTCTGCACTGCCTCGCAGCGTCACCTCTCACCTCTCCGCAGCCCCAGGCTGGGGTCACTGCGGGGCCGCAGCGGGGGAGCGGGCAGCGCGGCTCCGTCTACCTCCGCGCCCGCGCAACGCCCCGCGCAGAGCCCCGGCATCAAACTCCCTCTTGCCCGAGGGGAAGAGCAGCCGCTGGCTCCGGTAACGTCGCCGCTGGAATGCATCGCCGCGGAAACAACAGGAAGATGCGGCTCTGCTGGGCGAAGAGGGTTGTCTGGTTTATTTTCACGTGCATCTCCCCTGTGCGATGGCACTTTCCTCTGCGCTTGAAAGCAGGGTTGGGAAGAGGGGGAGGAGGGTCGGCCGGGGACATCGTGATGTTTAAAGGCTTCGTGTAAAACTTGCACATTTTGAAATAATAACTTCCCAAACCCTGTGTTTGCATTCAGACGTGTGCCCCGCTCCCATCGATCTGTGGATTCATGGAAGGTGTAAAGATGCGTCGGTAACATTTCAGGTCGAATGTCCCTAAATCAGCAGATCATCTCTTCTCTGCCAAATCCTGGAAACAGTTTAACATGGGGGGGGGGGGGGGGGGGGGGGCGCAGTG
>VZRI01000475.1:632437-642437 GCA_013397515.1 Upupa epops
TTTTCCCTGCCAAACCCGGGAAACAGTTTAACGGGGGGGGGGGGGAGGGGGGACGACGTGGAGGAAGGCAAGTATTTTATTTTTCAGCCGCAAAAACGCGTTTGAGAGACGGATAGCAGTAGTCTAACAGGAGAGACTACCATAAAAATCACAGGTCCCTTCTGAAAAGGTTTCACTCTGAGCAAAGGTTTCCAGTATGTCGGATCCTCGTAAAATTATACTGTAGGCTTTATTCTGAGGATTATTGGAAGCCACGCAATGCATACACAAATACGAGCAAGGAAGGGTCAAAATGGGTTTCTTTTCAGCTATGAAAAAGGCGCAAGTATGTTTTTCGTAGTTTTGATCTTTATCAAACGATCGATGTAAATAAAAGCAAACACCGACTATTCAAGAAAATACAAAAAAATTTAAGAAGTTACCTTTCCTTGAGTATACCGGTGCTTTTAGAGAACTGGTGTGGAGCCATCGCTTTGTTTATTTTTCTAATGTCTACCCAAATTCCAGCAATCCGCAGAGCTGTAACAGCTTTTTCCATGTGTTTATCATCGAGGTTAAAACAGGATTCGCCTCAATTGTTCTGCCTTTCTTGTATTTTCCTTTCTTCTCATTTCTGCGTTTCCCAGACACATTCGCTTTGGTTGCAAAAATAAACAGAGGAGTTTTTAACAGCAATTTGAGATGATAATGGTTACTGATCCCATTCTTTCCATCATAATCTTCAAGTGGTTTAAGATTAATGATAGGAGGTGTTTTAGCAAGGAGTGTGGGCTCTCTTCTCCAAAGACCATCGCTATGATAATTTACTTAAGATGTTGACAAGACTGTCAGTAAGGCTAATTTTTTATTAAGCTGCTCTGTAGCAAGTGTAGTACTCGGTTGTTGTTGTTATTGAAGCACACTGTATTTTTGAATGCCTTCCTATAAATATTGTTACTTAGTCTCTGCCTGATGGATTTGCAATTGAGATGATTCTCTTTGCCTTTGTTTCAAGAAAGGTATCTTGTGGTATTCTGATAAATATTCTCTCCCACCCCACCCCATTTCCTTATATACACAAATGTTAAAAGAAAATAAATTTGAGCAACTACTGGCTAGATCTAGGCAAGGCAGATCTCCTGTAAAGCATTGTTTATGCTGGGCTCTCCCTAGGCACAGCCCTGAACCTATGACACTAGAAGCAGGTTTGAGTGTTGGTTTTCTAAGGGGTTTCTTTTAAGGCGCAAAACAACCCTTTAAACCATAACCATGTAACTGCAGCACCCCGGTGGAAGAAGAGGCTGGGACACCACTTTAAACGCTGAGTGTGGGGGGGTTATGACTGAGTTGTAGGCTGTCGAGCAGGGTCTCGCCTTGACTGTCTATCCCTGGACCCCAACAGGAGTGGATCCTCCTTGACTACCTCCACCTCATCCCCCGAACAGGGCCGAGTCTCTCCGCGCCCCGCACTGCCACCGGCCGCGTCTCTTGCTTCCTTTCAGGGCTGCCGGGCACGGGTACGCGCACAGGCTCGCTGCGGGGCTGACACCTCTAGGAGGGGAAAAGTCTGGGGTGAAACCGCAACAGAGCGGTTGATTTTACCCTTCTGTCGTGTTTTCAATAAACACGGAACCGGGGGGTTACCTATAAATTACCGGGCTCACGTGACACTCGGTTGCCAGTGGTTTAATCTCCCTGTTTGATCCCTCGGTTGCTTTGCTACACACCTGCGACCAGGCGAGTGAGATGGGGCCGGGGGGCTGTGCAGGGCAGCCAGGGTGCGGGGAGCCAAGTTTCGGTAGAGGCTGCCTGAGCACTGGCTCCGAGGAAGGTGAGGGACCAGTGGGGCCGCGCTTCCCCCCTGTCCGCACTGCCGTTTCCCTTCCCTGCTGGCGTCACGCTCTGCACGACCCGACCCATGCACGCACAGAACGGGAACTGGCGGTCCCGGACAGTCTGTGTTGGCATCCTCCCGAAAGAGAGGTGAGGGGCTGGGGAACAGGGGGCACGTAATATCCTCGTAGTCTGAGCTTTCTATGAGGGCACGACCTCTGCCTGTGAGCCTTTTGCTCCGCGCATCCCATCCCACACCTTTGAGGGACGCATTCTATCCCAAACCCGTGCGCCGCTCATCCCATGTCCAGGACCCTTGTGCTGCGCATCCCAGCCTCAGAACCACTGCGCCGCACATGGCACCCCTGGCCGGGGCGCGCAGGATTGCGTGCAGCAGCGCAGGACAGAGGCTCCTCGGCGGCGGCGCCGTGCGCGGCCAGCAGGGGGCGCTCCGACGTTGCGCCTGGCAGCCTGTAGCCGCCGCGCCGCGCTTCCGCATACGGACAGGCGCGTCCACGCACAGACGGACACACACGCGTGTGCACGGACACAGGGACACTCGAGCAGACGTGTGTGCACACGCGCGGCCTCACACAGGCAGCGTCACGCTTCCTCTGCCTAGGTGCTCGACTCAACCTAGCGAGCGACGCCTCCCGTGCCCTCTCCCGGCGTGTCCCCGTGCCCCGCTCAGTGCGAGCACTCGCGCGTACCACTCCATTATGCAACTTATTAAATCCAACGGCGAATTGTCAACATTTTTTTCGCCTGTTAGTTCCGCCGATCCGGCCAGGATTTATTTTCTTAGACCGCGGGTCCCGGAGCTATAACGCGCGATTTCTTCTGCCTTTAAATAAAATTGGTCAAATGTTGACAACCTTTAAGCCAATCTAACACTCAAGATTACTGATGGGAAACTAATGAGAAAATATCAGATCGTCCGGCCTGGGGGCTCCTAATTAAATCTTAGCTGATTGAAAAATAAAAGCAGGATCGGAGGCGGGGGTGNCTCCCCCCCCGCCTCTTTAAAAAGCCTAATGTTATTTCGCTGGTTATTTCGAGAGATTCGAACGCGACGATCGTTGCTTGCCCGGTAAATATTAAGGCCTTTAAGCAACGTGATTTAACTAATTAGAAAATTTACATCATTAAGTCTCAGGGAGAGAAAAAAGGAGAAACAAATCTGTCAGTCATTTTAAAAGAGACAGGCCCTATTGAAGTGTGAAGAAATCGGCTCTAATTCAAAAAGGCAATCGGGCAGAAAAAGCCCTCAACATTACCCTGCTAGTTATTAATCAGAAGGGGTTCCCCCCCCTCTCCTTCCCCGTAATGGCAGGAGCTGAAGCACATCGTTAGTTTCTCCCAAAGCTACGGCGCAGTTCCCATTCAGTTTTTTTGCCACTCGTCCATATCCCATATTAAATATAGCAAGGATTTGTCGATTCAAGGCTCACAGATCAGTAAAGGTTTCCGAATTGGGGAGCCGCAGCCGCAGGAAAAAAAAAGGACAGAAAAAATTTCCCGGGGTCGTCACCTCGGCCTCAGCCCAACACAAGGGCTGAGCTGCCCCGTCCCCGTTAAACCGAGCTCCGAAAGTAAAGCTGCTCGCTAAGAGCTACGTTATGGCTTCGCTTTTCTCCGCTGCCCTACAGTTCCAAATAGACACCAGCCTGAGAGTGGAAAGACACAGCCAACTTCCTTCTTTTTTGTTGTTTATTTTTCCTTCTTTTCCTAAAGACTAGCTGCATTTAGTGTCACGCACCAGACCCCAACAACACAATGTAAAACTTGGGTGAAAATCAGAGAGATCGGACCACTGATGCGGTTCGTTAGCAAAGTGATGCGGGACACGGCGCGGTGAGCGGCAGCAGGAGTTGGTGGCCCCTGCTTTGGGGAGCGCAGCCGGGGTGGCTGCCAGGGGGAAGAAATGAGTAGCTCGGTCCGAACTACAGAGACAGTCACATCTCTCTCTGTTGCTCTCTTCTTCTCTCTTCCGAACTTGCTCTCTAATCCTCTCCTCCCAAGCTCTCAGATGCGAACTACAGCATAAATAATAAATACATCCTACTCTGCGTTTTCTTGCTCCTAGTCTCGGAGAGTCTGACAGTCGCTTTAATTAAAGGAGTTTCCACTAGTTCTTCATGGGGCTAATTCGAGGAATTTTAAACAGGCTCCGGACAAAAAAAAAAACCCAAAAAACAAAACGCCCAAAAAAAAGCACAGGGGCCTATTCTGATCTCACGGCCCGCGGACGAACTCTCCTGCGGCTAGAGGAATTAACCTCGTGTAAATGGGTTCAGGATCAGCCTCCTGATGGGGATTTTATTTGGCAGTAGCCCATGAAGACAAAATATTAGAGGTAAAAAGTAAAGTCTCTGCCAGCCCTATTCCAACTTCCATTTAGGTTCGGGTATTGTAGTCCTCTCTCTAAGTAGATGCTTACAGAAATGTAAGGTCCTGGCTACGACCCGACATATTCCTCTACTAGCTCTAGGGCTGGTTAAGAACAGACCTCTGGAGTAGCCCCCCCGTTCGGTGCTTGGTGGCCAGGAGGGCAGACCTCTGCCCCCACGACCCCAAACCCTGGTACATTCTGAGAGGAGCTTCTTCGAAACACGTGCTCCTACACCGGATCATATCTCCTTTCGTCCATAAACCCAGCTGGAAACCCAGTAAGGCAGTTCTCTGCCCCAGCGACAGGAGCAGGATCGCCAGTATGAAATGGAGAGGGGGAAGCAAGAGGAATAGCCTTGACTCTCCCGCCCCCTTTGCATCAGTTTGTCTTGCAGTTATTCAAAATGATTGAGTTTTCTGAAGGAGAGCCTTTAGAGAAAGAACAAAACCAGCAACAAACCTCTTCCCCCAAAAAACAACATGAATATCAAGCTGTCTACTGGCAGGACTTCGGAGCTTAGAGGCATTACAATAAAATTTACGGCGTCCTTAACAACTCCCAAGTAAAGGCACTAAAATTCCCCTTAATTGAGAAAACATTGATTTTTTTATTTTTTTTAAACTCTGGAAAGGACGAACCGTTAATGTAATCGCAAACTTTCAGCGACGGAACAGCATCTCAGGGAGGCCACATTCCATCTTTAATAGAGCGACTTTATGAAGTGATAAAAACAAAGAAAACCTGACAAATAGAGAGACAGTTGCAATTGCGAAAGAAAAGTTATTTGCCTCCTCTTTCCCCCCTCGTAGCTTCAAACTATCGGACTCTTCCTTCCCCATTTGCCTCCCCAGCCCTGATAAGAAAACACAAGTGTAAAAGCAGAGGATTTTAGATCCAGGGCAGAAGCAGTAGTTTATGTTTTAAATAACGACTTGCCTTCACCAGGCAAGAAGTGCTGCCAAAGAGGTTTAAGGGAATATTTTCACAAAATGGTAGCCTCTTTTAAAAGGGAAACTAATCGGATAAAATTTCCTTACTTTCACTTGCTCGTTAAAAAAAAAATAAATTAAAAAGTAATTGTTCCAGGGAAAGGAAAGGGAAATCCCACCCTTGCTTTCTATCTTATTTCTGTATCGGTTTTTGGTATTATAGGAGAGCAAAGAAGTTTTTGTTTGGTGGTTTTTCATTGATCAGTCACTCTGAGCTAATGTAATTATCCTCATCAATAGAAGGCTGCAGAGAGAATCATTATGTGGGTGACATTGATAAATGATCACCCAAGAGCTGCCTTTTCTCTTGGGCACCCCCACATATGACCCTCCCACATACACAAGGTAGCCATAGAAACACCTTGAGATCCTCAAACACTGCTGCAAATGGGAGAGAATACAGAGAAAGAGAGAGAAATTCAACTTCACACACTTTTCTGTCTCCGCTCGTCTCCTTCCCATAGCACGGAGCCACAGAGACGGGCTCCTCGCTGCCCCGCTGGCGCGCAGCCCCGACCCGCTCCTCCTCATGGCACCGCATTTAGCATTGAGGTGCGGGGGTGGTTAGGAGGTTCGCTTTTTTCTCTCTGTCATTTCCCCCCCACCCCTTTCTTTACAAGAGTTCGACGATGGGGTCGCACTCAGCAGATGGACGCGCTGCTCTTTCTCTCCGCGCATTGGGGAACCCCCTTACTTTCAAAGTCGCACCTACAACATCCACCCCCTCCCTAGTGATGGGGTTCTTGGAAAATGGTTAAACCCTAACTATTAGCAGCGATTTTTTTTTGTCACAGGGCTATAAAAGAAGGTTCTGTATTTCTTACTAAGGCTATGATTTTCATTTTTCTTTTCCCTGCCTCAGACCCCCTTTTTATGTAAGCAGATTCTGAAATATCGAGAGCAGTAATTGATTCATAATGATCCATAAATCGATGAGAGGAAGGGGGCGAGGGTGTTTATTTATTTTATTCCTAAAGCTGCAAGTAAAGTAGCTTTGACACCCTGTGTGGATGAAGGGGAGGAGTTGTTTAGCTGTGCGGGGTCATCCATCATCACTGTCGCAGAGACTCTGCCCAGAAGAGCAACCTCCCTTCTGTCTGTCTGTCTCTCTCTTGCCACCAAAACAATATATTAATATTAAATCTGCCCTCAAGTCTTTTCCCCCAAAGCGCCTCTATCCTCACCCTGTCCCCTCCCAGCCGCTTCCCCAGTCGAGAGCGAGGGCTCTATCAGCGCCGTTTGGTTTCCCAAAAAGTGCTGCCAGAAGGGTCCCAAACCCTTTCCTAGTTCCTCTCGACGGCACCAGGGGACGGCAGGGCGCAGACCCCCGCTCTCCCCTCCAAGCCCTCTCCTACCCCTCCACACCGCGTGGGGAAGGGATTTGGGCATTTTCCACACTCCTTCCCAGAGCACGCACCAGAAAGGGGCTGAAGTGGGGATGGTGGCTCCGGCTCAGCCCCGCAAATCCCCACAGCAGAGCCCCGCTGCCCTGGGAAGCTGCGAGAGCAGCTGAAGCGATGGGCAGGAGCCAGCGGCTCTTGTCCCAGCCGCTCCCCTTCCCTAGCCCGGTCCCGGCCCCTCCGCGGCCCCCGCCCTCGCAAACCTGGTCTGGGGCAATTTTCTCTCCCTCGCTCTCTCTGTTGCTATGAGCGAAAGGTGGGAGCGCAGCCCCACCCCGGCCTTTCCTCTTGGGGCTGGTGTGCCCGATGGCCGGGCGGGCAGAGGTGAGCTCCGCTCCTCTCTTCGCCTTCAAAGCAGCAAAATCTGGAAGAAAAGTCCCTCGTTGGTGGTGACTGCAACTCCCAGCCCAGACTCGCTCGGAGAAATGGAAATTCGGGATTATAAACATGTGTGTGTGTAAACAAAAGGTGTTTCTTCTGTTACCCTTCGTTTCCCACAGCATAAGCAATTTTTATTCAGACTAGAGTATTTTCTTTAACACTATACCGCTGTCAAAACATTATTCCGGTTTTGGTTGCTTTTGACAGCTGAACAGTTCTTAAAAATACCAAAATCGGAACCTTCCATGCTAAACAGTAAATCTCAGATGGAGAAATCTCTACACGATTTTGTACCATGGATTTCAGCAACACGTCTCACGGAGAGCACAGACCGAAAGGAGGGGGCCGGGGGGGATAGAAGAAAATAAAAGACAACACAGCAATGCAAATATTTAGTTCATTATAAAAACCAATAATCCACTGTGAATAAATTCTCCCCTGTCCGAGGATGTTTTCCCATAGTTCTCCTCAAATCGTGAAGAAAAGATCTGCCAGGGAATAAAGTACTGAATTTAAAAACTAAAACACCCTCCCCTTCACAGTGCTAACACTAACAACTTTGCCTTCGTATTTTCTGCATCCACATTAATCGGATAATTTGGAAATGGGAACCCAGCATACGCTCTCACAGAACTGAAGGGTTTGCTGTGGTTTTAACCAGGACAGACAGCATTGAAGCCAAGAGGGGCGTTATCATCCCTTACGTTTCATATGAATGCCTTAAAAATATGCCCACAAAGCAGGACCCAATTGCTAAATAAATCCTTGCATTCATTCCATTGGCATCCTCCCTTCTGCCGCCAGCAGCGTGGGTCCATTTACTCAGTTCAAAAATTAAACATTAACTATGAGGCTGAGCCTCTTTCCACATTCCAAAGGTAAAAGTTGTCAGTCAAAGTTTTTAATAGCACCCGGACCTGTTGGAATGAGGAGGAGGAGGAGGAGGAAGGAGAAGAGTTACAAAGTTACAGATGTTGAAGTTGGTAACGCTTGTTCTATAGAAAATTAAGGTGATTACAAGTCTTCTCCTGCTTCCCTCCTCTCAGAGGACAGCTTTCTGGATAAAGACAGCTTCCCCCTGCTCTTTGGGCTCCATCCTGCTCTCACGGGCTTCACAGAGCTGCTAAGGGCAGTGGAAGGCAGCTGTTCCTAACAATCCTGACATCTTATTTGTTCAAACTCCCCTTTAGTTGCTTCAAAATGTAGCAAACTTTAGTCTAAGTAAAACCAAGCACACTCCCCTTATTCTGCAACAGCTATTGATGCTCAAAATGTCAAATTAACATTTTCCTTCATTACCTGATGTTCTTTTTCTTTTTTTTCCTCCCCCTGCCTGAAAACAGTTGAAGATGAGAAAAGCAGGAAGACCATCTCAAATGCTAGATGACACAATCCTCACACATAGGTAAAACTCTCATTAAACTCGAAACTGTTTTCCTAAAACTTCCAAACTTGTTCCTGCATTGCCGACACTCCTCACTGCTGAGCAAAAAGCAGGAGACAAGGTCTGTGATGGTTATGGATCCACAGACACTTAACACACATGGGCTTACTGGTTCCATATCTGGGCCTTCACAACTCAAACTCAGATTCTAGCAGACAGCGCAGATATTAGACAGCTCTCTGAAATGCAAGCTGGTAAGAGAATATTTCAAATATTTTTTAATCTGGCAATTTTCAATAATCAGCACAAATCATGGCGAAGAGAAATGTATTTGAGACATCTGTCCCAACAATTCTGGTCTCTCCTAAACATGATTAAAAACACAAAAGCCTAACAAAAAATCAAAAATGAAATATTTATTACCGCATTTTGTGACTTAACACCTTTTTTTTCTTTTTAAAACATAACGTCACAGTCCTCATACAAGTATTTTAATGTAAATTTTGACAAAGCTTAAAGGTAACAGCATTTTCTTCTAGTGAGGAACACGTGCTGAGAAAGGAAGAATTCATGGACATACAATACCAATTCCACAGCAGATCTGATACTAGCAAAAACATTCTTTTTTTTTTCAATTGAGGTAAACACATAGAATATCTAACATGAAACAATTAATAGACTGAACTCTGTACGAAGTTTGTTACAGTATTCTCTTGCTTTTCTGTTTTTTCCCAAGCTTTGAGTTCATGATAAAGTCCTAGGTTTGGTGCAAAGACCGTTAGTAACTTCTTTCATTGAGGAAAGCTGCCCAACTCTTAATTGTGTTTTGTCCAAAGCCAAGGCTCAGAACTACTGGAAGAAGCTCCTGCTCTGTCTGTTCTGTCTTTTAAATCTTCACCTGTGAGCTCTTTGAAGAAGAGTCCAAAAAAAATATATTGGTGAGGAATGGGGAGAAACTTAATGAAGCACAAACTATAAAGATCTGTTTGAAACTAAAGGACACATTTTATGAAGGAAGAAAATGAGGGAATGGCAAGGCCTTCTTGGAACAGTCTTCTGAGTGATGAGAGACCCAGCAAGACTTTTCATCTTCATCTCCAGGGTAGTTCGTTTCTCACTGGCCAAAACAGGTCTTTCATGGATAGTGACTTCACTGCTGAACCAAAACAGTCATTCTTTTGGGAACAACACACATAGTGTGGAAAACAAGGATTTTTTTTTTCTTCTAAAACTATTTGAGGCAACATAACGGAGTGATCAACAGAAATGTACAAGTTAACTTAGTTCCTATGTTTATACTACAGTAGTTATAACTCTTGGAGTCTTTTTTTTTTCCAGAGGATCTATACATGGACATATTCATTTCAGTGAGCCCATGATTTCACATTTGTGTTCTTGTGTTGTTGGTCCTCTGTTGTTGATGAAAAATGACAAAAAGTAAAAAATAATCACAGCTGTCTGGAATTTCGTATTAAGTGTCAACATCTGGTCAAAGTTCAAAAGTCTTAAAATAGTTTTTGTTTTTGTTTTTCTGTTCTGTTTTGCTTTTCCCTTGAGTTCCCTTATACTATTGGGCATGAATGTCCATAACCTGTCCACCAACACTGGGGTCTACAGAATTTAACATTGTGGGACTCTGTGC
>VZRI01000475.1:647437-679850 GCA_013397515.1 Upupa epops
ACAAGCAATGAGTAATTCAAGAGCTCACAGTCAAACAAACTGCTTGTGGCACTACTACTTGTACCCAATTACCAATTCAGAGAGAAAATAAAAAGCAGTTTCAGTAGAGTCAGGGTGGGAAATCTCCAATTAGCACCAATTAGTGAAGTTGCTTCCTACAGTGGAATTCTGGGGACATAAGAAAAAAAATAATCTCCCAGAATGCCTGGTTGCGGCATTTATTTACCAGGTGATGGGACTCCTGAAGAATAACTTGATGAGGATTTGTGCCTGTGGGACTTGAATACAGATATTACTTGGAACTTGCCTGCTCGATTTGACTGGTCAATCATAGGCTGTACTATTCTTCTCCTGGCATTAATAAACCTGCAACAGAATACAAAGAATAAAAAGTCCTTTCATCAGCTTGCTTCTGTATTTTGAGAACACCTCAGCCTTAAAACTGGCAGGATTTTAGTGTGGTGTGGCAACGTGGTTTGCTTCACGTTGTTTTTTTAACAGAGTATAATTTCACTTGAAAGCATTTTCCTCTAAGTGCTCAGAAATTGTAACCGGTAACATGCTTATCTTACTAGCCAGCTTAAATCTGGATTTGCCAGAAGGCTTTGAACAAGTAAATGTGACTGGAAACTTGTGTTAAAAGACAATTGTTTCTTTAACGTCTTCAAGTGGCTCAGAACCTGGTTAAAGTTCACAGGCTGGGAGACTTTTTCCCCCCCTTTCCATCCTGGGGATCCAGCTACCCTTGCAGCTGGCCATAAATGAGGACCAGGCTTTGCCACACTGTGCTTTCACAAGGTATCGTTAGGTCAGCAAAGCCATCAATTAGGCTGTCTGAAGTTTTATCACCAGCGCAGCAGCAATAAGTGCTGGCCCAGAAAGACTTCTGCTCTTCTGCAACTCCCGCGGTTGGCGCCTGGGAAGGCGGGGGTCGTTTGGAGGTCAGTGCCAGCTGGGGGCCAAGCGGGGATACCCCCGCGCAAGGCCACCACCCGCCCAAAACTCAGCCACCTTTCAACTCCTTAGAAACCCCCCGTCACAGGTACATGTGGTTAATATTAGGCCCAAAATAACCTTTTTTTTATTTCAAACCAGAGCAGTTGCCGAAGCTTTTGAGTGCTGGTAAAAGCAGTTAGCTGGCTGTGGAGCCTGGATTTAATTTTGCTGGTAATCCAAAAGTAAGGACTTGCATATTTTTTATTAGCTTAATGCGCAGCGATCCACATCAGTGCAAGTTAAGCCAAATTAATTTCCCTAAAATAATTTTAAAACTTGCCTATTCATAGCATTTCTTTCAAACCAGGGCCATTTTCGATCACTCTGGAGCCACGCTTGTTTTTGTCCACCCTCTTTGTGTTTGAGAACTCTTTGGAGCCTTCGTGCAGGTTTTGTGTGCTATTTCAGAGCTCAGGCTTTCGGCTGGTGACCCTTAAGGAGTGCTAATGAAGTCGAATACTAGTGTTTAATCCTCTTCAGAAATACTAACATGCCCATCATCGAAAACAGCCTCCAATAATTGCCATTGGGCCCGATCCAACACCTAGCAAAGTCTTTCAGTCAGTTAACCGAAAACTTAGTTCATCTGCTCATTTAGTAAATTGCTGGCCTTTATATAGCATCAACTCCACAAGGTCTTTTGTCGAGCTTCCCTCCTTCCCTTTCGCCTGCCTTCCAGTTAAATTCCTCTGCAGATAATAAAAGACAGTAGCACACCTTCAATTGCATCTTCCGTAATCACAGTCATGGAAATTTCATTAGACAGATGCATAAATGCTACAAGTAACACTAAAGGGTTCTTTTGCATCTCTCTGTTTACATCCAAAAGACATTCTTTATTCTTTAGGAAAAGTATAATTCAATTGTCAGAAATGTCATCCTGCCTCAAAATTAGTCATGACTTCAGGTGTTAAAATAAAAACTCAGACACAGTCGATGTACTTGCTTATTCCCTCCTGACTGTGGCACAGCAAAGGTATCTCCTACCTCAGCACTAGGATTTCGAGGCATGTTTCCATCTTCAAAGACAAAGGTCCCTGATAGAACTTAATTTGCTGAGCTACTTTCCAGTAAAGTCACCGTGCTGACCAAATGGAGCTTGACCTGAACCTTCTCCATCCAGTGTGCCTTTTATCAGCTAAAGTTAAGGCCAGTAGAGATTAACAGGAAAGCCTGATAAAGCTGTTTTCTCTTCTCCTATGAGCTTCTAATGGTGTCTACAGATGGCAAGGTTTTAAAGAAAGGAACGAATGCTTATTTAGACCTGTAAAAAATCACAGACAACAGAAACACCCCCACACACGCACACACTTTCTGTCTTACTAACCCCTTTTCTTCAATCAGGCCACTCTTCAGGGAAACCAAATTGCTTTTTCGTTTTTTATTTAAACCCCAACCACTTTTATTATTTACATCTGGTGGTCCCCTTATTTATGTCCCTCTCCACTTCCCTGCACACACACCCAGGCTCACAGGGCTGTGAAGCATTATGGGCCTTGGCTCTCAGCGGGAGAACTCGACACTGTCTTCAAACAAATAATTAAGGGGAAGGTTAAAGGTTCACTCAGAGGTCATATCTTTGGATACTCCTCAGAAAGTTTACATTAGTAAGAAATGGGTGCCCTCTGAAGTGTTCTTTCAATGGGCTCACACAACAAGGCAGAGCATTAAGAAAATTCTAAGTCCTGAAAGGTTTCAGGTGACAACCGCTTTACCTCTCTCGGAGTGCACAGATTGGGATACTCCAGCTTTACACATTCAACAGCCACCACAGAGTAAGCTTAAACCTTCTAGGTGGGGTGTTGAAAACCCAATCTTGCCCAGCCATTCACTTCCCAAAGAGTTTGGTCTTATTTTATCCTGCTGATGTGAATAAAGCCAGCCTTTCACCGTGAACTCTACATAGCAACAATTCACTGGGTGTTTTGGAAGTGAGAGTTAAAGCCCCAATAGTGAGTTTCCCAGTCTTTGTTTCCCCACAGAAAAAAAACCCAGCAATAAAAGCTATCAGATTAGTTCAGTAAAACTTGTATAAATGTAGTGATGAATTTGATTTCTGATTTCCTTAATTCTCCATTTTCCTTTTGCAAGTGTGCAAAACTGCAGGTGTGAGCAATGCCATCCTCTAGACCTGCAACACTTTGTCTGAAGAGAAGATATACTGTCCTATACTTAGAAAATCACAGAAGCACAGAGGCTTTAGGCACCCAGATAATATTGAAATTCTGTTTCTACAGCTCCCTTCAAAGTCCTGCCCATAAATGGCATCAGTCATACCCACCAACAGGTATGTTTGACAACTTGCATATGGAACTATTTATATTTGCAAAGCTGTAGGTGCAAAACAGACATACATTTCAGGTGGGACTAAAAATTGGATCCTAGTTTCGTTAGCAGAGGCTACATCACATAGTGCATCAGCACTACTGGTAGGCAAGAGCACTCGATGCAATGTTTGTAGATTATTATCTACTCTTTATACATCCCCATAAATATGCACAGTGCATAACAGACAATTAGAAACCATAGTCTCTGCCTCAGTCTTTAGATTTTTGAGGGCTTTTTTTAATCTCTTAGGGAGCCATCTCCAAGACCAAAGTAAAGCAAAATATAGCCTTTTGCTCAACCCTTCCATTGCAGAAACACTGTGATATTACTGTGGCAGAAATGTCTTCAAAAGACATTATGAGACAGGTGAAAAAAGAGATCATACACCAATGACACTATTTCCAGCCTTATTTGGAACCCTATAAAAGAAGAATTCACAGCTCTGCTCCTGAAACTAATTGCCTGCCTTGTTCATATCCTTCACCCAGAGGCCAAAGATTGAATGGCCTGAAAAGATGAATGAAATCTATCAACAGGACATGGATTTCTTTGTTACTGTTCTGATAATACTAACTCATTATATGGATGATAGCAGCAGTTAGAGAACCCAGAGAAGCTTAGTCTTACTCCACCCCATGCTGCACAAGCATCCTGTCCAAGAGAACTCAGGGTCTGAACAGATTTCCAGGCAAAGCCTCAGGGAGAGGAGAGATGCCTTCTCCCTGTTTGCAAAGGGGAACCGAGGCAGAAGGAGATTAAGTGACAAGGCCAAAGTCATACAAGAGATCTTTGGCAGAGCCACACACCCAACATAGATTTCCTCAGTCCTCTTTCAGCGCTCCTACAATCTGCTATCCATATGCTATCTTTCCTTTGTTCCCCAGCTTAGCAGTCAGGCACACTGGCAGGGGACTGCAAAGACAGCTCACACTGCCACTGTTTGTGCCTTACCTGCTGTGTAGATAAAGAGGGGTCATCAGCCTCCAGGGCTGTGAGGCGATACCTTCACAAACTCTACATTCATAAGGTGAACGGTCCTCATTCCAGAATGATAAATGATGTGTGTAATGTTGAGAAATACATGTCATTGACATAGTGCATTTAATGAAAATCTCACTTCCAGCATTTTGCAAATGACAGATTACCAACCCTGCTTATTCAAACAATAGCCTTTGAATTGAAAGAAGGGTTTTTTCATCTTGTATTTTTATTTAATTGCCATCTAAAACAGACACATATATTTCCTATAGCCAGAGCCTGTCTTTTACACACGAGTAGCTTCAATAACTTTCGTGGGACAATTTGCAAAAGCACAGCAAACAAGGTGAGGCTCAAAATGCACAGCATGGGCTTTCAAAAGAACAAGTTTCAATTTTATCTGCTTTCAGCAAACACCAGTAGAGCAGTACAAGTATACTAGGGAATATGCAACATAGTCTTGAGATTTGGTAGCCCTAGTCCTAATTGGTTCATACCACTGCTAATTAGTATGATAATATAATCTAAATATATGCATTTAATTGCGTCTCTTCAAATAGAGCCTTGGCTTTCTTTGTCCAAAATAAACATGTACTCTGCATTTTATAGGAAGTCCCGCAATTAATCTTCTTTCTGTATTTATCATATCTTATCTCAAGTCATATCAAATGACATTAGATTCACATTTACATAATACTTTTTACTTTTACAATACATAATGTTCAGATCAAATCACAAAGAGAGATTTCTGCAAAGCGCAAAAGAGATAAACAACAAATAGAGATTTCGTGGTCTGCTTGTTTAGGTCTGGCACATTCAAAAAGAATTTTGTTGTTTTTACTCTTTCTTATACAAGCTCTACATATATTTCAAACCACTGTGACCACTGTATCACTGAATATTAGTTCCTGGAATGAACTGTAAGTGGTCACACTGATTGGAAATAAGAATTAGAAACATCTCATCTTTACTTTATGGAGAATTCATGCTAAGCACATGGGGTCACAAAGGGTCTTTGTTCAGGAAGATTAAGTGCATGAAAGTTAAGAAAACTACCATTCATAGAATCATTAGAGAACAGAAGGGACCTCGAAAGATCATCTAGTCCAATCCCCCTGCCACAGCAGGATCACCTAGACCAAGTCTCACAGGAACACATCCAGGCAGATCTTGAACATCTCCAGAGAAGGAGATTTCACAACCCCCCTGGGCAGCCTGTTCCAATGCTCCCTTACCCTCACTGGGAAGAAGTTCCTTCTGGTATTTATATGGAACTGCCTATGTTCCAGCTTGCACCCATCGCCCCTTGTCCTATCACTAGACGACCTTGAGAAGAAACTGGCTCCATCCTCCTGACACCCATCCCTCACATATTTGTAGACATGAATGAAGTCACCCCTCAGCCTCTTACTCTCCAAGCTCAAGAGACACAGCTCCCTCAGCCTTTCCTCAGAAGGGAGGTGTTCTACTTCCTTCATTTTCCTTGTTGCTCTACGCTGGACACCCAGCTCTGTGTCCTTCTGGAACTCAGGGGCCCAGAACTGGACAGATGCATTCTCCCCAGTGCAGAATAGAAGGGGAGACGAACCTCCCCTCCTTGAGCTGCTAACCACCCCCTTTCTGATCCCCGCCAGGATTCTGTTGGCCCTCTTGGCCACAAGAGCACATTGCTGGCTCATGGTCATCTTGCTGTCCACTAGGACCCCATGTCCCTTCCTCCTACACTGCTGTCCAACAGGTCAGTCCCAAAATGTATACTGGTACCTGAGGTTGTTCTTGCCCAGATGCAAGACTCTACACTGACCCTTGTTGTTCCTCATTAAGTTTCTCTCTGCCCAGCTCTCTAGCCTGTCCAGGTCTTGTAGAATGGCAGCACAGTCTGCTGGGGTATCATCGAAACCACCCAGCTTTGTGTCATCAGCAAACTTTTGCCCCAACTTTGGGTCTAATCTGAACTTAGGTGGCCTGTCTATATGTCTAATACCTAGTGTGAGGTGAGTTGGTGCAAAACTGAACCAGTCTTCTGCAGCAGACTAGACTGATCCTTCTAAGGAACTGAGGACCAATATATAGCCACCACATACAACTCAAACCTTTTCAGTTTCGG
Source organism: Upupa epops (assembly GCA_013397515.1). Taxonomy (NCBI): domain Eukaryota; kingdom Metazoa; phylum Chordata; class Aves; order Bucerotiformes; family Upupidae; genus Upupa; species Upupa epops. The sequence goes on from VZRI01000475.1 coordinate 653,847, forward strand.
CATTCAGACTGGATTTCCCATTAAAATATCTATCTCAGAACACATGGTGTTAAAATGCTGTATGTTCTCAATTCTTTATATGAAAAACTGAGAAATTTATGAGATGGGTTCACAATCACTTCTCTGAAAGGACTAATCACAAGAAAAGTTTTGACTCAGTTTTTAACCTACAAGAACACTTCTACTCTTTTGCTTCAAAAGAACAGTCAATATTCTCACAGGCTCAGTCATGGAAATAATAACAGTAACAACAAAGCCAACACTGATGTAGGGTTAAAATCGTTTGCTTTATGAACAAAAAGCCTGATTTTCAAAATCTAAGATTTTTTTCAGCAACCTACAAATTCTGAGTGGGAAGCTCAGCTCTCATTGAAATCTAGGTAAATGGGAGCTGAGCTTGATGAATAAGTGGTGTTTAAGCACCTGCTTCAGTGTTTTATTGAGTAAGAGTCTAAGAATGCATTCTAAAAAATAATCAAATGTTTTCACCTTGGATGGGAAAATAAATCTTTGCCTAAATGATATTTCAGTATTTGGACTTTGAACACGTCAGTGTTGAGCTCAGCTACTACACTGATCCCTTGTTGCCCAAAAATGCTCTAATTTGGACAGGAAAATAACCAATGAAATATTATATCTAAGTCACAAAAAATGTTTTTATAAGTAACCTAGAAAAATACTTCTTTCCCAAGCTGAAAGAATCATTTCAGAAGTCTTGAGTAGATCAGAGCGGCTTGAAAGACTAATTTGCAGAAACACTTTTATCAATATACACACATGTTGTCTTTACAGCAGTCATTGCCTATCACCCAAGCTTTTATCTGAGCAAGTAAAATCTAGTTATCTTGTTTAACTTCTCCCTCCAATATGTATTCTAAACTGACAGAATTAGGTTTAGGCGTCCTTCAGTATGTGCCTGTACAAAAATAGTTGAAAAAGCCCTTGTTTATGCCTCACTGAATCTGTGCCGCACCTGGTTACCAATTCTTATTTGTAGCATTCCTTATAGGAAATTTTAAAAAGGTGAGTTAGTCACCTGGAAATGAGCCATCTAAATAAGGCTTCCCTAAGTTATGACTATTGAGAAATAGAGTCACGCATGCGATTGGTTCTGAGAGGAAGAGGGAGGGATGGGCAGGATTATTCCCTGAGAAAACTTCGCATAGCTTTGGACAGCCCTGTTAGAGGAGGGGGTTATGGGGTGTTTGACTTTCTTAAGCTAATTTAGATCTTTCACATCTGTCAAAGGTGTGATTCAGAGGACTTAAGTCAGCATCCATGTTGGGCAGAAAGAAGGCTCCAGAAGATGACACAGAGCAACTAAGCTGGGCGTCTGAGGCAGCCCCAGGCAGGTGCTAACCATCCCAAAGACCTTTGCCACATCTTGCTTGTTTATGTTGGAGCTCCCAAGAATACATTATGCCACTCAGAGCTGCCAATTGTTGGAAATCATGAGTTTGCCTGCCTCATAACAGTAATGAGACTGCTCTAAAAAATCAGAAATAGAAGCAACACTCTTCTAGTGTTTACTTTGTAAGATTTTCAGTCATTGCGCCACATTTTAAACTGCTCTTCTCAGTCACAAAGTCTAGAAACCTAACTTGGGAAGATTCTCACGCAACCATTGTCTCCTGGAGCTGGGACCTCGTGTGAACATGAAATTACTTGAGCCTTTGATAAAATCATGAGAATTGGCAAGACGGGCACCTATTCACCTCAGAGAAAATCTGCCTCGTTAAACACGTAACTCCTGGTTACCCCTCGGGAGCATGGGGGGACGGTTGGGCTGTGCCAAAGAAGGACCTAGTCCCGTCATGGGCAGCGCCTGTGCCGCGGTACAGAGCCCCGGCAGCTGTTCCTGGGGGACGGGGTGCGCAGGGCCCTCCCCCACCGTGAAGGTGGACACGCAGGAACCCCCGATGGTGGTCAAGGTTACGTGATGCTGCCCTAGAGCATGGAGGCTCCACGGGCACATGGCCGGCCTGAGCCCCGCTGCTTCACGTCTCAGCCAGCGCTCGGGGTCGGTAGTCAACATCGCCGGCAGCAAAGGGTGGCCGCTGACCCTGTGAGAAACCGGCCCGGACCCGCGTGTCCGGGGCCTTGGATGGGGCCTCCCGCGGTGCAGGCGGGCGCCATGAGGGGGGGCCCGAGCGCCGCGGCCAGGACCTGCCCGAGGTGCAGCTGCCTGGGGTGCTCCGGGTTCGGGGGTGCTCAGGGTCGGGGGTGCAGCTGCCCCGGAGCAGGGCTGCTCCTGCTCGGTTCATCCGTGAGCAACCCGCAGTCCCGGGCAGCCAAACACCCTCCTGAAACCCGTGTGTCCGTACGCTGCGGTGAGCTGTTCCCCCGGTGTCACGTCTGGCTCACAAGCTCCCGGGGAACCTCAGCTGAAGTGGGAGAGCATCATCCCCTGTTCCCCCACGAGTTTCTGTAAGGTATGGGGCTCCACCTGAAGCCACCAAACTCACACGGATGATGGCTGTCACCCTGCCACAAGTGCCATCAGGTTATTCACTGCGATTATTTATCATGTCCCGTAAAAATGATCTTTCCAATGGTACTTGAAGGAAGGGAGGAGACAGACACACTGCCTTTGCTATTCACATCTTACAGATAAAATGCAAAGTCAATAGGCATAAGCTGCAGTATATAACCTCGTTCCGTGCTTGATTTATTGCAGATGGGAATCAACTAGAAACTGAATCACTTTGAGATTTTTACTACTGACATTAAAATTCCAGGTTTGTATACATACGTCTTGTGGAGATGCTGAACACAATTTTAGCTAATTTGGCTTGTGCTTTGATTTGTTGACACTTAGACATCCATGTTAAAGGTAGATAACAGATCTCCTGTAAAATCTTAAGTAATTCATGCATTTAAGGATGTGTCAATTTATCATAAACTCAGATGAAAAGTTTTTTAAAACTTATGAGTGTCCAGCAGTCTTGAGAACACAATCATTTTATCTAAGTTCTTGTTCAGGACTCAAGCAGCTTCATTTTAGATAATACTTTTTCTGAGGTGCAGCTTCATTTTAGATAATACTTTTTCTGAGGTGTAGTTTTAGATTAATATCATATTGAAGTATTTTACATATCTTTTTAACTGCCTCATATTAAATTTTTTAGCTAATTCTAAATAGATCCAAAAAGCAGAGCCCAATACACAGAGTTTTCAACAAATTTAACATCTGTCTAACTTTCCTAATAAATTTTGATTAAGGCATTCATTTTCCTTCGTACTTTTCAGAGGAAACTACTGAAGTAGGAACTTGCCAAAAATGCATAAAGGTGTTTAGCAATTATGTACTGGGTATGTTTGAAGAGATCAAGGTGCACTCACATGTCCTGTGCTATGGATATCTCTGATTAGCTTGTCATCTACTCTGAAGAAGATGTAGCCCAACTCTCCTATACTATGTAACAGGCCAGCTGTTAGCTGTCTGTCAAGCACCTAAAGTGGACAAGTAGTCCAGGAGCAAAAATGTCACTCCTTTGATCTGGCAAGGAGCAGCTGCTGATTTATAGAGTAGGACTTTGTTCTTCCGTTCTATTTTACTTTCTTTCCTAAGGCAGAACCACAAAATCCAGCAGAAAAAAAAAAGTGCCATTCTCTGCAACATCAACAAGCTCTGACAACTGCAACAGGGTTTTTCTTGGCCCTAACAAAGCTCTCAGGCATCTCCTTTGACGCTCACCTTTTTTTTTCCTTCTTCTTTTTGCAATGCGGTAGTTATTGTTTAATTCAGCTTCTGTAAATGGAATGGACTGTGGCCAGCAAGCCTGGGGCATAAACACACCTGTATGAAAGAAGCCTTATTGTAGCAACCATCTACAACCAACCTGCACATGCACTACCAGTTCGTGAGTTCAGAAGGAATGTTCCGTTTTCCCTGACAGTAAATTTTGCCTTAAGTTAACAATTTTTTTGTACACACTGTCCTATCTTGACCATGGAGCTTGTACACTTTTTCATTGTTATTAAAATCAGAAGGAAAAAAAAAATATGTGTTTTTCTACCTGTCAACCAGCAGACCTTGGGAAATTGAATCAAAAAAGCTGCTTTAAAAAAAAATCCACAGCCAAAATGTATTTATAGAAACACATGGCTGAAAGTTTGAAAACTACTGATTCTAAAGATGCTTGCTCTGTTTCAGATGCAATGATGCAGTCACAGCCACCTCCAGCTTATACTGTTACAGACTCTTCTCCAAAAAAGCATTTTGCAAAACAAGTACTCAGTAAAAAATAGCACTTGATGCAGCTACTCACACCACAGCACTGCCAGCTCAGAGTCAGAGCTCTGTTCAGTTCTCTTAGACTCAGAAGGTGTTGAACAGGTTCTGTGAGGTGATTGGTCACTATATGGGCTATTAAATTTGGCTTCACCCACTGGAATAGCAAAGGAGTTTTCCTTTTGGATCTGTTTTCAAGTTTATTAGCTAAAAAAAATCGAATCTACAGGCCACAAGAAAACACTGCAGTCTAACACTGCTGAGCAAGAGAGGAGTGTATCGTATGTTTATGGCTGGGGAAGGGAATCCCCACAGCAAAATGTGTATTTGATCCTGGTATGTATACATGTGCATGCTGTGTTCACATTTCTTTATACTGTAACTTTAAAAACAGACAAAAAGGATTACAAAAAGTAAGGATGGGGACGGTGAGGGTGGTGGAGACAGCATCGTGAGTACAAGATCTTTTGCATATATGTTAGCTTGCGGAAATAAATAAGAACTATTATAGCCAGGGCCCTAAGAGAGGCAGGAAAATGATGATGTACAGGATAGTATAAAATGATATATTAAAAACTGTGCTGTCAGTGGAACAATAGAATATTAAGCAAAAGGCCATAATAATTGGCAGATATTTAGTTGTAGACATCTTTCTTTGGTTGGTGAGTACTAAAGTATACGTGAGAGGAAAAAGAACTAGTTAGGCAATTAGAAGTAATGGGCATAAACAATACACTATGTATAAATACATCTCCCCTTCTTCCGTGTTATAGCTTTTACCCAGATACACCTAATCACTTCTCACATACCTAGATGCTGGTATCCCTTGTGTTTTGCTCTTTGCACTGTCTGGGTACTGGTGATTCTGCTTATGTAAATCATTTTTCTTTGTATACATGCAGAACCGTGTTCGTATTTTCCTCCCTTTAATTATCCCAATACCAGAGGCAAGACTTTATCAAAACAGAGGGTAAAATGGCTTAGTAGTTAAAGATGTGTCAACACCCCAAACACCATGAGACCACAACCTGCCATGTTATGGAATGCACACTTCATGGCGACTAAAGGTATTAGCAGTGTAAGTGTGGGATAGTGATATTATTTAAGTGTGCTAAAATGAAGAGGTAATTATACAGAACTTATACAGTGTTGTACTGGTGAAGCTTTTACTCTGTCTCATCTCAATTTGTGTTCTCTGTATCCCACGGGAATTGGAGGAAAACGCTCTAGAAATGTTTTGGGGCATTTATTAGTTTATGAATGTGCTTCATGTGTCCCTGTGTCTCATTTGTTTTAAGACAAAATGGTTTGGAATCATGGAATGGAAAAATTAAAAAGCCCCTATGGAGCTGTTTCCTCAGCCTTTTACTCCATATCCCAGGCTCCCATACCTTCTGACCAGTGCTTCATCTCCCCCAGGGCTCAGATCATGCTTTCCCTGTCCACCTTGCTGCCTCAATAGAGATAATTACAAAGTATGGCTGGCAAGTCAGTGATAAAGCTTGCTGGAGCTCTGCAGGGGTCCTAGATGGCCAGATAGGCTATGATTGAGTACATATGTGTGAATGCTGCACCATTTCTTTTCTCTCTGCTGTTTTCCTTCTTCTGAACAAACTAAGAACTGATACTGGAAAAGTTGGTGCAGAGAAGCACTTGAAAGGGTGGGTTATTCTGATTTCAGCACTCATCTGGCTTATGGGCAGAACAGAGTGTTGCAGGAGCTGTGAGTCACATTTCTCCTGGAGGACCAGGAGTCACATTTCAGTTGTTGGCTTCCCCAGCTAAAGAAGGGTCCACTAATGTATTTTTTTTCTCTTAAAGGACAGGTAGCTGGATAAGTCTCTCTTAATGTAGACACTGCCACTTAAATATCTCATGTAAAAATTAATCATACACAAAAAGAAACCTGAAACTGAGCACATATTTCTTCAGTGAAAACTGGCCAGTTCTGTAATGCATTCCACTGTCCCATATTTTGCATACAATTGAGATATCTGTTATGAAATTAACCCAAATCTATATAGCCTATCTAATATTTACCTTTCTTTATGAGAGCAGTTTGGAAACTCTGTGTGTGATCTTACATAATTTTAATAACTGGTTGCTGATGGATTTCAGGATTAACTGTGACTGTTCTGACTGGTAAGGTGTTTTCAGGTGAATGGAGGCTTAGTTTTCAGGAGAATTTCACTACTTTTTCCTGTACAGCATAGAGGTGAAGGCATCTGAAAATATGTGCATTTGAGCCCAGAAAACTGGTAACTGTATGCTGTATGTAGCAACGCTGATCACTGGAGCCTGGGCTACTGAAGCACTCAGATGTAAAAGAAAATTTTTCAAAATGACCAGGTGCTATTATCAAAACCATCATAGGCCCTATAAAACTAATCAGAATATTCAGTGAAATTCCAAGTTAAAAGGCAGTATTAGTGAAGGTATGTTGACAGTAGTGCCTAAACTGAAAATTCCTGTCTCTAGTTAGATGTTCCAGGAATCACCAGAAGGTGGACTTAGCTACCTAATTACATATTTTTTTGTAAAAATAAAAATAAATAAATAAAAAATTCCTCACTTAACTCTGAAGATGTCTGGACATTCTTAGGCATGTAGATCTCTACTTTTAAATGCTTTATTGCATCATCATTTTTCCATCTGTGAATATGTGTATCCTAACCAGGCTTTGTCTCTGAGGAAGAAACCGTGTCCAGTCAGGATTACTATGGATCTTTTTAGTGAGACAGACATCTTAGGACATATCTACTCTTTCTTATACCAACACAGATGAAGATCTCCTTCCTTTATATCTGACACCATAATTATTAGACTGTTAATCAGGAAAGAAGGAGATCAAGTTTTGTCTCCCTATCCTGCTTGATTTGGAACAAAGACTTAAGCATATGTCCATCATATGCTAAAAGAATATCTGAGTCACTCAGGTATTCAGTACAGTGAACAAAGCCCTTTCAGTTCTCATTCTGAAGATGTTCCATGTGAAGTAATTATACAGTCATAATTAGCCAGCACCTAACTTTCACACATCTGAAGTTAGAGCCCTAACCAGGAGGCTGTACAGTCAAACCCTTGTTCTTATTTAATTTTGTTCTACTGAGTAGTCATTACATACACAACAGAACTGGCAGTCAGGAGAACAAGGAAGGCAAGGTAGTGAAGAAGAGTAAAGATGGAGCATTATGTTCAATAGCCCATTGATTGGGAAACTCAACTCACTTGGAACAGTTAAGACATTGATTTAAATCAAGACGAAGAGAAGACCTGCAAACATATATCCTATTTAACAAGTGAATTTTCTAGCCAATGAGCCATTGAGTATAGCACTCCCTCTACCCTATTTTCCTCTTTTGTGTAAAGCTTGGTATGGCTGATGACATATATGACAAGAACTTTGGCTGCTTTTGGGCCCTAGGGAGATACACTGAGGCAAGGATAATTTCATGTTGAAAGCTGTGTCTCACCCCTGAAAACATTACTGTCTATCACCATATATGTATTTGTGTTCCTACTCCTCTGTCTTGGAGGTCCTTTCTAAATAAAATAACCATGGGCAGGGCAGTATCTCACTTTTCAGTACTGCTGGGGTTACTGTTCCAAGTTTATAAATTATATCCCATTCTAAGCAGTTCTGTGCATCCTCATCAGTTTTAACAAGAAAATGTGGACTCAAGACATCCCAAGACTAGGCAGCAACTATGTGACAATGCTGGATAGTTCAGTGAAGGCTAAAGATACAGATTACTTTCAACTAAAGATTACAGGACTTGTGCTTGACACTCACATCTACCTCAAACATACATACCTAACAGATACCTTGTATTCATCATGAGGAAATATTTTGTAAAATATTTCATGACATTATTTTATTGTGGCTTAATTGGTTTATGAGCCAATATTATAATAATATTTTCATTAAAAGTTCAAGCCAATTCTTTGGAACATCTTTAACCAACCTTTGAAGGAAGCACAAACTTTAAGGTTAATAGAAACATTATGTAAATCAAAACAAACCAAAATCCTGTGAAAAGAAAGTAGAGATGTCCCAAATTCACAGGCAACATCTTCAAGGGAAGAAGTTCAGCATTGTGCTTGTGTGCATATGAATTTAAAAATAAATGTGATGAGAAATTCACTATAAAAAGAATAAAAATAATATTTTCATTCTAAATCATGTACAAAGTGACGAAAACATAGGAAGGAAGATTAGTCTGTAGTTGGAAGGTTATTTTTTGGTTTTCATTTTGAATTGTTAACATCAACAATGACAAGTGTACATTCATAGAAACAATACAGGTTTTTAAATGGATAGTGAAAATCCTTTAACGCTTAACTATTTTAGAAATCAGACAGGCCTGTAAGCTTGCAAACCTTCATTCCTGTAAAGCAGAATAGGAAAATGCAGACATCCCTGCAGATGAACTAGCAAAGGAGAGTGAGTTTCCTTTTCTAGATTCTCACCCAGTTGTTATATCCAGTCTTTCCAATGTGACTATATTATCATCCACAAAATTTTTAGCATCACCGTAATCATAAAAGATATACTTTATGTCTTTATAAATCACACAAGGCTTAGCAGACCCTAGTAATGCTACATCTTCTTTAATTCCAGTAAATTCTAGCCTAAAACAGCACAGCCTGTGGTGTCTCACCTCAGTTCTCACAGAAATTTCAGGAAATGCATTACTTCTGTGAATCAGTGAAATAAGTACAAACAAATATAGTGGCCAATAACCAAAGAAAAATTCAGTACTCTAAATGGGTTTGGACAGAAGCCTGAGCTGAAAAATCCAGATTTATTTTATGTGTTCTTTAACCACCAATCAGTTCTGCTGAGGTAAGTAGCTGCCTAATTTTTGATTCAGAATACGTGTGTCCACAGTCAAAAACAGAGAAATCAAATATGCAGAGGACTGGCTTCCCTTTGTTCCAAGAAACTAGGGTCTACAAAACAACAAATATGGAAACATCATAATGTCAAATCCCACATCCAAATTCAAAATGAAATTATCACATTGCCAAGTGTGTCATTGCTAAGACAAATCTGGTGCTAAGATGTGCAGCTAAGGCAGGTGCCTACACTTCATTTAACATGTGTTAAATACAGGTAAAAAATTGGTAAGGGAAGATTTTCATAGTCATGTGTTGCATCTAAACCAAAGAAACCCTTTTTATCCCTCTGCCAGGTTTATCCCAAGTGCTACCTAGGTCATGCTCTGGTTTTGATATACCACAGTTCTGTAATAACTGCTTAGGCATGCCATACAGTATTAATCTTCTTCATGAACTCAGTCCCAAACCAGTTTCCATGGAGAGAAATTAAGAAGTGTGTACAGGCAAAGGAGAAAATATATGGCTAGCCAGTGATATAGAAAGGCTCTTTAGATACAGAAAGGCTGTTTAGATGGGAGCTGTGGTAGACAGAAAGAATTTTTCAACTGAGATTGCAGAACTGAGAGAAGGGCAGCATTAGATAGAAAACAGAGAGGAGAAAATGGAAAAGAAAAGGAAACAACTACATTGAAGTAGGTTTTGACATTGTTTTAAAAAAGACAGTTTTGTGATTGCTTGGGACAAGAATGGTGGAAAACTGCTGAGGTGCCTAAAGTAGGAGGTGATTTTGATGTTTGTGTGAGAAGGAAGTATCGACATTTGGCACATTAGCAGGGGAATGAAAGATTAGGATTTAGAGTCCTGTGAGAAGGGAACTACAATAGCCAAGGAGAGAAGAGATGAAGGCAGCAGCACTGTTGAAGTGGAAATAGGAAGAGAGGTAGACACTGGAGATGCGAGAGAAAGAGCAACAGTAGGAAACGCATGTGTGTTTTGGCCAGTGGGAATAAATGTGTCAAGATCCCTAGCAGAGTATAGAGGGGTAAGGCTTGTATTTAAGAGTGCCAGAGAGTAATGCTGCTCTGGGTTCACTGTCGTTTTTGCTTGCCAGGTTATAAACCCATCCATACAAGATGATACTATCTGAACAATGAGCTTCTTTTTAACAATGGTGTGTTTATTGTAATAAGTCTGTTAGCCAAGCAAACTCTGCATTAGCTGCAGCTGTGGTTTGTTCCCTCTCATCAGTAATTTTAACACCCTTACTGCCATTAATGTGAAGCTTTTCACAGTATTTTAAAAATACTTCCCAGTTCTTGAGATCTGTTTTGTCTGAATGGATTATGCATCCTTTAACATCTAAATAATTTGCTCTTAAAAAATAATTTGCTATATTTTAGAAGAGAATGTGNGATTGTCTGTAATCAGTATCTTTCTCTATTATATAGCCCAGAGATACAAGTTCTGAAATCATATCCATCTGTGTGAGAGGGTGGCCACTACACCTCATGAGTTGTTTAATCCTTACTGTTGTCTCTTGTGTGTGGAGGACTGAGAAGGCTTTTACTTATGACTCTGTTAAACAGCGCCTGCCTGCCCTATGCCTTTCCAAAAGACCCTAGGATGATGTTAGCACGATAAAGAGCTTGATTTCTCTGTGCAACAGTCATTCAGACTGACAGCAGCCATTCATTTACGGTACACTAAGAAAAAAATAGAAAAAAGAGAAAAAAACAACAGAAAAAAGACTCAACTGTTGGACCTACTGATACGAGAAAGGGCAGCTAAACTGTCATCACCAAGTGGCTGCAACCTGAGCTTGATGTTGGCCTGCTTAAAATTATTATTTGCTATGAAATGTTGGCAAAGCAATTTATAAAATGATGGGGTAAAAGTAAGACAAATCCCATTGAAAACTTTTTCTTTCCTTTAAACAAGAGTGAACAGAGTAAGAATGTTCAAGTTTGACCCACTTACTACCTTTGTACGTTTGTCTTTTTTAACATCTATTCACTGATTAGATTTCCTTTAGAAGTAATTGTGCATCATTAGGTAATTGTATCATTGTGGCTTCTTATTGGGGAAAGGTATTACATCCAAACACTTAAGACAGATAAAGCCAGATGGATGTATCTGTCTGTCCATCCATCTGTCCCCTCAAGAAGCCTGTGGCTATTTTTAGAGAATATAAAGCAACAATGCAAGTCACACAAAAGGGCATTTTAAAGAAGGAAAACACACTTAACTAAATAGGTGTCAAAAATTTTTATTGTCAACATCCACAATATCCATGACACGGTGATGTTGTGCATGCATTCCTCTGGACTACTAATTCTCAGAACAATAATGAGTTACTATTAGAAAAAGCAGGGGCATATTAATAGTATCCCTACAGAGTTATCTTCTACATTATTTATACTGGCAACACTTTCACATAATGGCAGTTTTAAACTCAAGCAAACAAAGCAAACCACACTATAAAGAGAGGGGAAGGGCATTGTACAGAAACCTTTTCTGAACACATGTAGTTAGAAAGGCGAGTCAAACAAACTAATTAGATTTTGTTTCCTGCTTGTATCCTCATGAGGTTTGCGATAGACAGCATCAAAGCTTTCTGGGGTTGTGTCACCTTGATAAAGGATTGAACAGCACTGTATCTGTTTTTTCTCTCACCTCTAAAATGTAAAGGAATGCAACTTTATTTGTCGGTGCCAGTGTGCTTATTGCCTTTGAAATTCCACAGTGGACCCTCTACATAAAGCTTTGCCATCACAATGGTGCAAATAACACCAGAGCCTCCTGTTAGTCTCATGTTCATCTCCTAGGCTATGGAGCTAGGTTTGTTCAAGAGTTGAGAGGGCAGTGGGGAAGAATGTTGCTTTTATACAATCTTAGCATTACGAATTACTTATTCTGCTTTCCACACTTGCCTTACTAATGCAGAGTGTAACAGTTAGCACTTTAGGACTCACCAATTTCTAGAAAAATTGAGTTGGGACAACATTTTCTAATTAAAAAAAAAAGAAAGAGACTTCATCTAAACTCAAGTCTGCTTGGCACAGAGAGGAATTGGGTGAAACAGAAGAGAAAATAGCTCAGACAAAAGCTCTATTAGTCTCTTTCTGATCTTAGGCCTTCAACATGGTGAACACTCTTCAGTTTTCATTAACCACTCTATGAAGTTTTGCCTTAACCACCATAGAATCATCCAAGTTGGAAAAGGCCTTCAAGATCATCAAGTGCAACCATCCAACTACAACCCTTAATCTCTAATCCATCTCATGAAACACCTGTTTTTTAAACACCTCTAGGCAGAGTGCCTTCACCCCCTCCCTGGGCAGCTTGTTCCAAGGCTTAATCCCTCTTTCTGTGAAAAAAGTTCTCCTAATATCTCATCTGAACCTCTAGTGGCACATCTTGATCCCATTTCCTCTTGTCCTATCGCTAGTCACTAGGGAGAAGAGACCAACATCCACCATATTAATTTACTGAGCAGACAAATTTTGTTATTTTAAAAACAAATTTTCACCTCACATGTACTAAAACCTCATTTGCCATGTTCTACTTCAGTTGCACAGCAGCACCTCATTGATTACCATGGAATTATGTTAGCTTAAATTGGAGTAACTGAGGAGTGGATCAGGTCCTATAGTCAAACATATGTTTTCCACTAGATAATGGCTACTTATATATTTATGAATTTTAAAATGCTTTTCAATTCAATTATCATTGTTACTATGTGCAGGAAATAAAGAAGTCAATTGCAACCAAGCTTTCAGGGGTTTATTCCCTCATGAAGCACTCATATTGCTAGTGCCAGGGAAGGGCAATGGTATAGTGCCCTCTACATAATAAATGACACTGTTGAATATTCTTAAAGCAAGGTCTCTGCGTGTGGGGGTTTAGGGACAGAGCTATTATCTGTTGGATTTTACAGTCCTAAATACTATGCCAGCTTCACGTAAAGTTTCAAGGAGGTTAAAAATAATTGGTGCAAAGATCTATTCTATCCTGATCACCCATAGAAACAGCAAGTACTCTCACTGCAATAAACAGCTTTCAGACAAATGCATAACTCCAGTGTCAATTGGAGTTACATGCAGAGACTCTGAGCAGAGATAGTATACAGCTCTCTGTTCCTCAAGACGACAGTAATAATACACCTTAACCTCGACATTCCCCACTTTCCTCAACCACAGCTAAAAATGCTACAGACTTTTATACCATCTGATGAACCAGACATTAAAAGGAAACCACAGATCTATATCAATAGATTATCAGGAAGAGAAGTGTGAAGCGAATGCTTGCTCATTGTACTATCGTGGTATTTATAAAGAAGACAGATCTAATATATCATCACCCTCATCCTTCAGCAAGAGTAGAAGGTAATCTGACAATGGAGGTCCCCGCCAGCTACTAAAATACCAGCTTGTGAACTGGACAGCGTAAACATAACATGTGAAAATGGTGAACGTGAAAGACAGTGATGGATGCTTATTTTATTTTTCTTTGATGAAAATAAAAAGGAAGAACGGACTATGGGTTGAAGTAGGTGTTTGGGTTTGAGCAAACTGTGTCTGGTTTCTGAATCTGTCACATACTGTCTTCATTAACATGTATAAACCAGTTAATTGTAGATGTTGAATGATTATGAAAAGAAGTGAGGAATAAGACTTGTTCTTTCAGAAGAATGTAAGTTAAGAAAGAGTAGGAGCATGTGGAGTTTAGAAATTACTCTTTTCCCACCCACACCACCTTCAAGCCAAGGAAACAACCAGCAATGAAATGACAGTAACCTATAGCAGAGATTGGTCAGTAATGAATACATATCACTGTAATGAGTAACAGCAGAGTAGGAAACTGCTTTTGCTATGCCTCAGAGACATATTCCATGCTATTCCTACAGTTTTCCTAATAATAAAGCCCTCAGTCTACCTGATGCTGTTTCTTACTGGTTAATTATATTAATAATTTCTTTCCCATCTCACCTCTCATTTTCCTTGATACATGATATGTATGTTGTCATGACACATTTTCTGTTGTTTTTGAGACAATTTGACAATGAAGGGCACAAAAATACATAGACATTAAAATATCCATGCCTCTAAGCTGCACAGGAGTTACCTTCTTCTGATTAAAATTCTAGTGATGGCTGAGGGCCTGATTGCACTAGCTACAATTATTAGACTCTAGTTTACAATTTGTTCTGCAACTGTTATTCACATGTAACTTTTCAGAAGTCTTTCTAAGATTTTTTTTTAATGTGGTGTAATTAGCCTGATATTTAAGAATTCTAATCTCATATAAATGCTCAATCAAAACACATATTTTCCTGTGAGCTAAAAATGCTTGGATTTCAGTTTAGATTCTCAAAAGAATGTTATTGTTCCTGCAGGACGTGCAATGGAACATAAAAGAGCGCTTTACCTCATCATTTGAATTGGATGCTTTTTTTTTCTTCTTTTTTTTTCTTTATTTTTGAGTGTTTAATTGATTATTGTTGTCTCCTTCTCCTGTAAATGTGGATTTACTGCTTTCAGATAATCTACAAAAAGGACGTTGTCCTCATTCTTTGCTTTTTGATATATCTAATCTCTAAATAAGAAAATTTCAGTTTCAGGACCCATTCAGTTATTGGTCTCTCTTAAGGGGCTTCCAGAGATGATGCTAAGTAATTTTGACCGTATGATGTGCATTCCAAGACCCACCTCTCTCACAAGCCACAAAATAAATGCTGGTAGTTGACTTTTGGCAAGTACTGATACAACCTGGTCTAGAACTTGGGGTTGCAATTGAAAATGTTTTGGTATATGAAATATTTCCTTATCCAGAAGATAAACACTGCATTAACATGGTTGCCAGACAAATTACTGTGTCCTCATGACTCTCTAGGTTAATGCCTCTCTCAGAAAAGAGGAAGGAAAGAGAAGGATTAAATAAGAAATCCCATTAAAGAACATCTTACCATTGCACAGCAAGAAGAAACCCAACCAAGGCATTAGAAAGAGGTGCAAAAATCAACCACTGCAAGTGAGAGGGCACAACATACAGATAAAGGAGGAGCTTTCAGTACTTCTCCAGAGTGCACAGAAAAGTAGGACCTCTCAGTGTTTGTCTCTTTTTAAAATACATTTATGGGTAAATCCACATTTTGTGTTGAGGAAGGATAACTTAAACCAGAGCATAGTAAAATGTATTCTCTTTACTACTATGTCCCAGGAGGAATTGTTAGAGACCCTGGCTTGAAAAAGAGAAAAATGTTGATGTAGACTTCAGAAACAGTGGCAGCATGCAAACAACTGTTTTAATCTGCTTATGATGAGGAAATATGTAAGCCTCTGTGCATTTTGGTTCACTCCAGCTCTATTTAGTTTTAATTCAGGCCTATTTTCAGGGATTTCTTTTAAATAGATTTTCTATTGAGCAAATAAATTTGAATTTCTTTGTAACAGGTGGCTCATATGAAAGCAGATCCCATTAGCTATCTGATGAAGTGAATACCATGGAGGAGAATAGCAAAATCAATCCACTGAAAGAAGCAATCTGCCAGAGGCTAACTAAAGAACATGAGGTAGAAGTGAGCTGGTGTCAGGATCCAGTTGTTTTGTAGACTGATCACAGAATGTATGCCCGATTTTCGGTGGTTTTAAACTACAAAATTCCTCTTCATTAACTTCAGGACAAGCAGAAGTATCATCAAGCCAGTAGCTCCCCAAATTTTATATTTTACAGGATATAAATTGCCAGGCCCAGGAAGAGTCTGTGGGAATAAGGATTGTTTCCAGGGTGGTATATCCTGCTTTATTCTGTGCCACAGCTAATTACATTGGCAAATGGTGCAGTCACCAAAAACACTTGAGACAATTAATATACCCCCAAATTCACTGGAGTATACAGTCACAAAATCTGTGCCCTCGGTCAGGGTACATGCTTTGTAGTAAGGCTTACAGATGTCTTTCTGTGGTTTCATAGGCTGGTGAAGAGTATTGAAGAATGTAACACCACTGTGGTGTTACTGATGCAGGTCTCTGCAGTCTGTGATTCTATCCATGTCGTGATGTGTGAAGAAAAGTAGAGATGACCAAAAAATGTTACAGTCCTTCAACCTAGCAACAAGAGTCCCTTCCTTCCCCGTTTTCAGGAAATTCTGCCGTATCTCTCTATGTATTGTCCTATAAATGCTGCCTGAGTAAGGAATTGCAAATGCTGTTCGAGAACTGATTCAAAACTGCAATCTGTGGGAAAACTCCAATAGGCTTTGAAACAGGACCACAGACAATTCGAAGGGGAAACCAAAGGAATGAAACCACTTTGAAAATTTGCCAGCTCCCAACCACTGCCTCACTTGTATTACCTACATAGTGCCCCACTATGACTTTCCAGGAAGTCCAAGAATAAAGCAGCAAAACATGTTTATATTTAGGAGAACCAGGTGGGAGTTTTGTTAATTTTATACTTTTCTGCCTAACATATTTTAATGTCTTTTTTATTTTGGTCACTAATATACTGCTACATAATACAAAAAAAATATATTGGTATGAGGTGCAAAAAATAGCTTTTGCCATTTTTCATCAGTTTAACCATTACCACTTCAGTGTTTAGTTACTTAATGTTTGAACACCTCTGCAGAAGCATTCAGCTCCATCTCAGTGTTACAGCCTGGTAACTGTACACTGCTGATATGGTGAATCCACTTCTTGACTTCACTGCTAATAGTTATTGTCAGAAAGGCTGTGCAGAGTGTTATAACCTTGTCAGGTGACAGAATAATTTAGGGGAAAGATTTCCAAAGCTATCTAAATACCTAAACCAGACACCTGCTTTGTGGTATTTACAAATGCATGTGAGGGACATTTGAAATTGAACCCCTATTACATGGGTGCTGTCTATAGAGAGCTTTGCATCTCATTGGATCTTCTAGGCGATGATGTTATATGGTGAATGAGCCTACAAATCAGGTGTCCTGGAATAGTTCTCAGAAAAAGAAAACCCAGAAATTTCTAGGTAAAGTTGTGGAAGCATTTGCAGTGGCCATAATCACAGAAATCTAATATGTTGCTGGTTTCAGCTGAAGAAATAAACTTCAACCAAGGTTCATAGAGTGATTCAGGACTCATCTTTATTTTTGCATTACTGTAATATATTTCAAATCTGAAGGAAATATTATAGCCAGCTGATGCCCCAACGACAGCACTCCTTCTAGGTTTCTCTCTGTTTTCTGAGGATAATCAAAATCTTACATTCAAATGGGAGTTTCAACATGTAAAAATAAAAATTAAGTTGTGTGGCTGAGGAGAAAAGCTCCTCCTAAGAACTGCTTTTATGCAGACACCACTCTCCGGAACCTTGATCTGCCAAAGACTGTTGAGACTTGCTCTCCCTGATTTAGCAGTTTGCTTAAGCATGTGTCTGTCTATAAGCACATGGATCACTTCATTAACATGACTGAGAGTTAGGCAGGTGCTATGACAGCCTAATGGACTTAGGCCTCATCTGAAGAATAGGTTCTGAGAGTGTTTGTTCCTGAACAAGTCAGCCAATAGTCATCTATTTACTGATAAAAATATTTTGGCCTTTCTATCAGCAGTCTTTGATTGGTCTTAGCAAAGGGATATTCAGCAAGAGTGAGAATTGTGGGTTCAAGTTAAAATTATTGTAGCTTATTATGATTAAGGCCATAGGCATTCAGAATGAATTTTATAAAAAACTATTAAAAGAATGACTTTTCACTTCCGGAAAAACACCCAAGGTATCTGTGAGGAAGATGGCATCTCCTTTGCATCCAGAAAGAGTGCAAAGTCAGGAATAAACTAAAACTACAAGACACAGCTCAGAGAAGTCCTTATCTGAACTTACTAACTGTATTTTTCTTGCATTTGCCCCCCAGATTTGAGTAATGAGACCTTCAAGGGATTAGTATGACTCACAGCAATATTTATCTCTTGCATAGAAATGATCTCTGAACTACAGTGCCTTCATTTCACTCTTCCTTTTCCAGATCCCATTCACTAAACTACTGCACTTTACTAGGCACTGAAAAGTTGTGAAAAAGGCATCATGCCAGAAATAAGTGGTCAGACCTCACGACATTCAACACCTTCAAAAAACGTACAATATTAAAGAAGTTACACATTGCTGTAGAGCTAATAGTAAAAACATGATTTCTTTTAAATATATATAAACTAGAAATAGTTCCAATGCTCTCTGAACACTTATTGGCTATCTTAAATGACATTGTGCCCATCAATATAAAATATATCTATATAAAATGTTGAGTTGCTTTTATAATGTGCTTTCTTCCTCTCTTCATTTAAAATAGCATGTTGCTCCTATACAAAGAAAATAGTCTTTATTAAACCTGCAGGCTTACAAATCAGTGATGTAAAGAGTTGTAGGAATTTTCTAGATATTGAAACAAGCAAGTGAAATACAGTATATTTTATGTTGTCTGACAAAAGGTGGTGTTAAAAAAAAACACCAAAATGCAATGTTCGGAAAACCAGCACGAAGAATGAATTTTTAGTAAGGCTTGCCTTAGTGATAATCTTGGCCAGGAATAGATTTCTACTATGCAAGTGAAATATGGAATTTCAACTTGAGAAACTTTGTGTGCTGGACTGTTTTACATCAGTCATTGGATTTAGGTAAGGAGTGCAGAAGAAAAAGAAATTACAGAGCCAACATAAATCAAAGAATGATTGTTATTAATATAAGGCAACAAGAATATTCTAGATTATAATTCCTTCTAGACTACAATTTTCCTGATTATGCATAAAAGTTATTCTATGACAACCTAAACGTTTTCATATCTTGCTACTTCTGTTGGCATTTTCTAAGAAGAAACATTGAATGTTCTTGTTTGTGCCATCTTCAACTCATAGCAGAGTTAACAACAATCTCTTATGATTTTATTGAACTGGATAAGAATAAAAGCGCATAAAAGCACAATCTTCAGATTTCTCCCCATGCTCAGTTTCACCTGGAAATTGCTCTTTTATCATTTGTAACACTGAACTAATGAGTTCATCATTCCAGTTTTATCACCCAAATAACAAATAAAAGAAGATAGCTGAATTTTCAGACAGCTGTAGAAAGGTCTGGACTATTCACTTTTGTATACCAGTCACTAGACATGACTGCTCCTCGGAAAATTCTGACTCAGGAAGATTTTTGCCAAGCCAGCATTCCTGATCCTACATTGACCTACGTCTTGGGTACATACACAATTTTATACAAAGGCTGTATGTAACAATTTTATTACACTACTTTTTAAATCGATATTGTGTGCCCTTTTGCCAGGTGATCACACAAGCTGCAAGACATTCATGAATCAGCTTTAGTCACATCCTTCTAAGCAGAAAGATTTTCACCAGAGCATGTGTCCTTTGGGAAACTTATGTTCTTTAAGGACTTAAATTTTTCCTATTCACTTATTTTTGATACTAAGTGGTAGGAAAAGCTAATTCTGCCTTTACTTTTCCACTGGGCCAGATTTTCACTTGATATAAATCTCTTCGGTTTAACTCTGCTGATTACTATTATAACTTTTCTATTTGATAACATCTTAGTGTCCTGGAAAGCACCTACCATAGCACCGTACTCCCAGAGGACCTCAGCTGGTACACCTGACTTGTTATAACTGAACTGAGTCTACAAAGAAGGCTGTTTTAGTGCACTTGCTGAAAAGGAGACAACTTCTGAAGATTGTGTTGACATTATGTTCCCTCATAATAAAGTATCAGGTAACTAACGGTTTAGGAAACCAAATTAATAGATTTTCTTATTACATGACATTTCTCCAAACAGCAGTCCACCTTGAATTCATGTAGTCAAGTGTAAGGAGGTTTTGAAACTTATGGAAGTTCACATGCCTTAGCTTCAACTTCATTCAGAGAAGTAAAAGTGGTTTTGACACCTTATTGTTAACTCTCCAAGAACATAGGATTCAGTGTCTTAAGCACAAGCATTGCCATCTTGCTGCAACCTGGGGTCAGACCAGCAGCAGTGATCACCTGAAAATATTTAAATTGTGCTCACCCACTTTCTTTCCTGTGCTTACACCTGGGATTAATTGGCCACCAAATTTGGATTTTCTCTGGATTTTAAAAATTCCCTAAGTCTATGCTGGTCTGGAGGTGAGCCTTACTTAGGTTTGGGCTGATCTTTCCTAGTCTATCTCAGAAATGTAAGTACCTGAAGCAATTAATACTATAATTAGTATTTTAACAGCCACAAGAGTCTGGGAAAGGTATAGTATTTTCAAATAATCTGGCTTTCCTTACAGTTTACAAAATTACAGTTGCTGTACCTTCTTCTAGAATACAAGCTGGGTTAATGGGATATTATTTTTGGTTTGTTTTTACCAATCTGATAGGTCTTTTTGAAAAGAAAAGCCCAAGTGGTACATAGAATTACAGTTCTTAAATAACAAATAACACTGTATAAGCCTCTCTTCCTACGTGTTTTTCTTAGAAGTCTGTGGGAGAAGGGGGAAATGCAAGTATTCAATGAAACATAAGCAGTAAGAAAAACCTTTCTATCCTCTTCAATTACACAAAAATAGGAAGGGAGCATCATTTTCAAAGGAACAAATGTTACACAAGACATGCCCTTTAAATCCTTTTTAAGACTCTGTGACCTGTAAAACTATCTGCAATATCAGCAACAGAAAGCCTTCCACAGAACAAATGCTTATGTTTTATGTGTACTGTATTTGCTAATCATTAGTTCATAAGCAAGAGCAGATATACAGTGTGCTATAAATAATGGCGGGAATGTAGAAGTGAATTGATCTGTCTGGCTATCTAGTAATACTGCTGGCAGAGAACCAGTTTTGAATGGCTGCCAACTACCATAGACCCAGCCAGTGATTTGTCTAGGGGTCTTGCCCTGTCAGGCAGAAAACAGTCTTAAGCTGAGCTCCCAGAACTGTGAGCAACGCCTACTGCTCAGCAACGAGCTGTTCCTGCAGCGTCCCCTTTACCCACTTAGTTAAATAGCAGAAAACATGCACGAGTTACCAAGCTATGAAACCAAGCATCTAAAAATATTAATCACTGGATAGAGAGGTTGGTGTGCTTGTGAACTCAAGTGAAATACATTGTTCAAATTGACTACACACACAGAGAGTGAGAAACTGGGAGCGAGTTCACACGGGCTCGCAGATACACACAAACACGCTAAATTTATTCTTCACCGGAACCCCTAAAGCATTCCACAAAGGTAGAGTAGCTACTGTGCTGAAATCCTCATGGGTGGGGTAGCAAACAGCCAAAAGAACGGAAACGTTTATAGTGATCTAGATATTTTTAAGAGGATAATTATGCTAAATAATGTGATTGTAATAGAAACAAATGGGGTGGGGCTTTATTACAGGAAAGAAAGGAGGTGGCTCAGAAGCAAGTCCTGACAGCAAAACTATTTCCCCATCTCTAGTGCAAATGGAGCAAAATGGTGCGCTAATTTTCCCCTCTTCCTTTAAGTCAGTCATGCTGATCCACTTATTGCGTTGCTTGAACTAGTTTTTCCCTGTGTATAAACATGGAAAGACAGCTCAGGCAGCAAACTCACCTCGGGATGCCTTGCAGGGATTCAGTAATGTGCCTGCTTGGCACTGTTTCTTGTATCCCTCAAGGCTGCCTCCCAATCTCTTTGTAAGATCAGCTCTGGCTCAAAAAAAAAAAAAAANGTCCCATCAAATGATGCAGTTCAGCTTCACGTAATCCATCTCTGCTCGGTGATTGTGATCCTGTGCTTCGTACAGATTCAAGGTGCGTCCGTACATGTGTGTGTGTGTATTCACGCATGTGTGCAGGCAGACTGCTTACGTATGCTTAGTATTTATATTCCTATATATAAACCTATAAATTATCTTTGCTGATAAAGAAAATAGTGGGCAAGTTGCTAATTAAGTACTGTTAAGTTGGATTTCTTCAAAGTGAAGCTCATAGATCAGAGACCATGGGACTGAGGCTGCTGCTTTGGTTTTGAATTTGGCATTGCTCTATTGAATTTTATAAATACCAACTGAATTCAAACAAAACTGATTTAGATTTCACCTCATCACTTAAAATATATTTTGTAGAGTACAGCCTGTGCAGTAATCCTCTGCTATACTTTAATTTGGTTTTAATTTTATAGGCCCTGTTTTAACTGCATATTTCCAGACCTTTATTTCTCTCACAGCTCTTAGCAAAATGGTAGCTCATAAACACAAGCTCTGCTGTATAGACTTTGCATTTCATCCCAAAGTATTTCCTTTTTTATAGCCATGGTCTTTCCATCTTAGTGCTCTGAGCTTGGGTCACAAATCTCACTGCTATTCCAGTGTGTGACATCTTCGCTCGTTTGCCGCTGCTCATTAACAAACAATACTGCTGTGAAATTGGTTTAATGACAAAGTAATAAAATTGCTATTCTGCTCACAGATTGCCTGAGGCACTTTGAGCTCCTACAAGGCTTACTGTGGGTGCCAAGATACATTAAGCTGCTTATTCGTAAAAACTGCATCATCCGTTTTTTTCACAGGTTTTTTCCTTTCCCTATCTAGCCCCTGCTTCTTTTTATCTTCAAATAAAAAGATATATTTGCTTATGTTCTTCCATGCTGTCAAGTTTTTACTTTCATGCATAATTCTGGAAAATGAAAGTGTTTTTCATTTCATTTTTCTTTTTAAAAGGTCACTCTGTCCCTTGCAAGGTTCCTCCTGGACTCCAAACCCTTTGCAATGTAACATTAAGGGAGATTTATTTTAATATACTATATTATGTAATTGGGATACTGGATAGAGTTAGACCTATTTTAGGCATAGATGGATAACAGAACTATTTATAGAATGAGTTTCCTTTTTTTAAAGGACTGATTTGTGCAATGCAACTATTTTCTATTATGACATTAAGGCTAAAGTATTTTTGTTGTTCTTTTTCTTGAACATGAAAATAATACCATACCTGGTCACTTTTAATGCACAACTTCTATGAACAAAAATACAACGGAGTAGTGACAATGAAAAGGCTTGAGGAAGCATGTGGTTTTCATAATGAACTGCGTTTTTTAGAAAGTATTCCTTTTCCTTTTCTTTTTTTTTAATTTGTGTGAGGCCCATGCGAACCCAGAGATTTACTGCTGGCAGACAATGGTGAAACAACCCAGTTGCTCTCTGACAGGTGGACAGGTCCCTGGTAATTATAGCCAGACATCTTAACACCACTAAAACGGCGTAAACAAACACATAGCCCTAATCAATATTGCTTTCTCTCACACTTTAAACAAACATGCTAAACATTTTTATTTATCCATTCAGGGAGTGATTTTAATGTCTGAACGCTTCACTGCACCTACATGCATACATCTATGCACACCTTTATAAATTACTTTTTAGGGGAAACAATGGGGAAAGACCCCTATTTCTTATTTTCACCTCTGTAACAAGTAATTTGACCTGCTGAATAGCTTAGGAAATGTGGTTTGGGTACCTGTGATGTTTAGCTAGCAGTGGAAAAACTGGTTCAGAAACAAGACCTGGTCTGAACATGAATCTCACACACTCCCCCTGCTGCCCCCCTTCTCCACTTCAAACCTCAGACTGATCTTCCTTTCAAATACCTTCTGCTTCAGGGCTTCCCCAGGTCAGATTCATTGCAGAATGTGTCTGACCTGAGGAAGCCTCAGAGCATGAGATTTGAATGTAGCAGGTTGATGCAAGCCCAGGAGAGACTCCCAGACTAACTCGCACCCCTCAGTGGGATTATCCAAGGTAGGAAGGCCTACTGGAGGTCAGGAAAGGATTTAGAAACACACAGAGAGAAGTGAGGGGTAATGGGAGTCACTATGGCAGCTGACTCTGCTCAGAGGTGGTCATGAATTGGGAGATCTGGGAGGAAAGGGAAATGGAAAAAAGAGGAAACATGAGTCAGAGGTAAAGGATGAACTGATATTTAAGAGAGTTTAAGTAGCCACTGAGAGGCAGATGGGACCTCCAGAATTGTGGGAATGGAAAAGCTGAGGAAGGCTGGCAATTATCCTTTTGATTGTGTGGTTGAGGAGGAGCTAACAGTGAGGTTAAAAAACACGTATCACAGAAGGTTCAAATCAGGAGCAGATTCTTTTGGTGTCTTCTGTGGAAGTATTTTCCAATTTTCTGCTTCCCTACGGTCTGGAGTTTTTTTTTGTCCACTGAGAACAGTGAAGAAAGCAAGCAGAAGCTAATCATGGCTCTGTGGTCTTCAGATCTGGTTTTTTTCCACGCCAGGTATAAAACTTCTTGCTGCCTGTTCTAAACTTTGCTATCTGATCTCTGCTATGAACGAGTCACCCACAAACTATGTGTAGCCAGAACATGTGGGTGTTGGTAGGGTGGTGTGAGCCTTGGATTCACTGACTCTGCACTTCTATGGGATTTCCCCACTCCAGGGGAAAGTCAAGCTGCCAGTTCATGCTCTTTTTGTGTTGCTGGAGAGTTGCAAAGTTGTTCGTCATCTTGATCAGGGAAATGAATAAGAGCTAAACCCTAGGCAGGAATGAGAAGCACACGTGGAGATCAGAGCTTTGGTATTCAAACCAAGAGAAAACCTGCAACTGGAAATATTAATACAAGATTAATTAAGCTTCTGCTTAATTCTTCTGCTAGGCAGATTTGGATTGATCTACTGTTCAAAGGGAAAATATTCGACTACCTGATTATCCTAATGTCTACTGGATCCTAGAAGTAGGTATCAGGCCCAATGATCCTATTCAGAAGCTTCTGAATTAACTTTCTTTCCCTGTCTGTGAAGTATACGCTCATAACTTGCATGGTTTTGTGTTCATATTTTATGGATCAAATTTAGGTCCAAAGTTTGTGCTGTAAAGAGCATATGCATATCTTTTCTTGGACCCCTGTGTAGAGCACAAGCACAATCTGAGAAAAGAATTTGGCCCATACCAAGGGATTGTCAGGTTTTAAAGATGTGGTAATTACAAGCACACAAGGAAGCCATGAAAGTCTGGATGAAAAATTCAAATGAGCCAACAAAGACACAAATTTGGCTTTGAACTAGGAAAGCACTTGCTTTGATCCTGATCCTTTTGGGCTGCAACTACAAGTACTGACAACAAGCCACATGTGTATATTGAAGGATCTGATGGGGCTGACTGAGAAGTGTGTCCACTGCCTGCTCTTGCTACCCTGCATGCTTACATCTGGTGGATATTTTGCTATTTGATATTTTTCATTTTATTTGCAACCAGTGCCTCATGGGATTATGAACACTGAGGGCTGCAAAATGGATGGGTTAAGAGATAAGAGAAAAAGAGTGACACAGAAATTTTGGAAGGAAAATTACTGAGTCTAGGATCTATTCTGTAGCAGGTATCTCAATGTTCCTTATCTCGTTCCTTCCCAAAATGGGTATCAAAATGCCTCTGGCCCTCTACAGGTTCTCAGGTTTAGCATATCAGTATTTTTCCAGACTACCTCAATACACCTCATTTTGCTTTTTTGGAACAGTACCTAGGATTTTTCTGTTCATTCATTTTGAAAAGTTTCCTAGTTGTTTGTTAAGTGATAATGGACTGGATTAGGGATAAATTCAGCAAACTGGATGCACATAAATCCATGGGGACCAATGGTCCCTTTTCTAAGTCATCTGGTCATCTTTTCTAAGTCAAGGGGATCAGGAATGGTGCCTAGAGACTGGAGGTTAGCAAATATCACTTCAATCTTCAAGAAGGGTAAGAAGGAGGACCCAGGTAACTAAAAACCAGTCAGCCTCACCTCCATCCCAGGAAAGGTGATGGAACAATTTGTACTGGACGCTGTCTCTAGGCACATCAAAGACAGGAGGGTCATTAGGGACAGGAGGCATGGCTTCACCAAGGGGAAGTCATGCTTGACCAACCCGATAGCCTTTTATGAGGTCATAACCAGGTGCATAGATGATGGCAGAGCA
>VZRI01000475.1:680465-698517 GCA_013397515.1 Upupa epops
CAAATATGTGAGGGGTGAGTGTCAGGATGGAGCCAGGCTCTTCTCAAGGTTGTCTAGTGATAGGACAGGGGCCAATGGGTGCAAGCTGGAAAATAGGAGGTTCCATATAAATACCAGAAGGAACTTCTTCTCAGTGAGGGTAATGGAGCATTGGAACAGGCTGCTCGGGGCGGGGGGGAGGTGTCATCTCCTTCTCTGGAGATGTTCAAGATCTGCCTGGATGTGTTTCTGTGTGACTTGGTCTAGGTGACCCTGCTGTAGCAGGGAGATTGGACTAGGTGATCTTTGAGGTCCCTTCCGATCCCTAATGATTCTATGAAATAATTTATTTATTTATGAATCATTAGTATGATATTCCTGTGACAGACTGCCTGGAGAATATTTTCTGATGTAAAATCACTAGAAAGCATGCCTTTATTAAAACAGACTGATCAGAAAAGTCTGACCATAGAATAATACCCCAGTGTAACTATAACATTGGCAAAGTAGAGATGAGATGCGCTTGTAACAGCTAAGAGCAATGGCAAGGGAAACCACCAGTGCAGGACCACTACTGCAACCAGACACAGCCTGGTGTGAGAAGGATAGCATGACATGTCCTGCTATATCTTTGCAAAATATCATAGCCCATGAGGTCTGAAACCTATACCTGTGTTAGAACCCAAGGGAAAAATGACCATGTGAAAGGCAGCTCAGCTTGCTACATGCAATTTTTGTGAATTCTTTTAAAGTACAAGGATATAGACACACCCAAAACACTATTTTTGAGGCCCGTATCATTCAGCAAATCACACAGGGTAAGATTACATTCTGTCTATACTTGCCTGCTGTAACCTGCACCAGGCTAGGCCAGTCCCACAAGACACAAGATTCCTTCCTGAAGCACATCTCTCCCCCTGCTTCCCCCCACTCCAAGGGAGCAGCAATTCACTGCTAGCCTACACTAGCTGCAGATTATTCCAACAACTTCACTCCTCCCCCAAATCCGTTCATACCAGCTTGTATTTTGAGAGTACAGGGGAAGAATCTCCTCAAGAGATAACACACTGAAAATAAATGTTAGCTTCTATAAAAGGTACAAGCTTAAGTATGCTGTGCCCACTGCATCTATTTAGGGATACAAGTTCCTTCAAGCAAAATGTCAATATTTTATTTCCCTCAAACTCTGAAATTGAGTTATTTTTGTTGAGGATTAAATCAACTCTCTGGTTTTATTCACTAATTGCAATAAACCTTCTCAAAGGAATGTAATTTGAAAGTTGTTTTAAATGCAGATGGCACCAGACTTTAGCCTACAGAGTAAATCAGAAAAAATGTTTGCTAATGGTTACTAGATTTACTTTCTCAAACTCCCCAAGTATTATGCTTTATGAAGGACCCTGTCATTCAGTTATACTTGCACCATGACAATGATAACTAGCATGGTGCCACGGAAACCGGAAAAATGCGTTTAGGGCCGGGCTTATGCATCAGAGAACAGAATCAATCTTCCTAATTAACTGCAAATTAGCAATCCCAAAATGAGTGGGATCAACCTGTCTTCACTGGCCAAGAATCATGTTAAGTATATAGCTTCCTCTAAGTGCCTCTAAATTACATTTACGCCTGTAAAAAGTAACATTCTTTTAATCTAATGCTGCATTAGTGTCACTGTTCTTAAAGTTACTGCACTGGTTTAAATTTCAGCAGATAGGGAGACAGATAGAAAGATAAACACATTAATAGACAGTTATTGAGGTAGCCTGATATTTTGTTATTCAGGGCTCAGAGTAGCTCATAAATCACACTGAAGCTGCAAACAAGGTACTAATTAGCATGAGTCTCTGGAAAGAAAAGTTTCTGTTGAATGGCGAAATTCTTTAAGGCCACTGAGCAGTAGCTGTTAATAAAGATAAAAATAGTAAATGCAGAATGGAAGATAAAATGCAAAAATGGGACACAGTAGATATTTGATTAATTCCATCCCTAATGATCAAAATTGCCAAATAATGTTAGGCTAAAACTAACATTACTGATGTACTGTTTTTACTCTTTAGGGTGTATGATCAAAAAGATCTTGAGTATTGTGAGAGTACAAAGGACTGACCTTGGGTGAATTAGCTTAATTAGTTAATGCTTGTAAAGCACTAGATGGGTGTTAAGTATTAATTAATTATTAATTATTATTGGGTAAAGATGGGATTTGGAATCCCATCGCTCATACATGTGCCCCATCCTTCGTGCAAGGGCTTCATGGCGGCCCCCCTGGTCTACCCTTGCCTGAGTGTCTCACAAGTCTCAGCAGCAGTTTGGCAGAACCATTTGCAAGGAAAGGAAACTGGGAGACGTTAAGCAGTTTGTCCCGATGGCTGAGTGAAAAGTTGGACAGAGTGGATTAATTTTCAAGTTTCTTAGTGTCTGTCTTTGTGATTTGATGAGAGAACTTGCAGTTCTAAGATAAGCCAAGATCTCAATGTAAGTAAGTTCCTTAAGGAACTGAGGCTCAAACAAGAATTCAAGTTCATCTGCATGTAACATGAGGCTCAACATCCTTTCCTTTCAGTGCTGTTGTGAAACTGCCTTTTTTCCCCCTCCTTTTTGTTTTGCTATTGCCTAAAGATGGTTATTTCTATCTTTTCTTATCATGATTTATACTGGTTAATATTTAAGTGAATGGTTAGCTTCTCAATTACAGAAAATATCTAAAGAGCTCACAAAAAAACCAACACCTTTTCAAAATTACTCTGAGGAATACTTCCTAGTCACCTTTGCCCAGAGCCATTCTCAATCGA
The DNA here is from genome assembly GCA_013397515.1 of Upupa epops. Lineage (NCBI taxonomy): Eukaryota > Metazoa > Chordata > Aves > Bucerotiformes > Upupidae > Upupa > Upupa epops. Next base: position 683,237 of record VZRI01000475.1, read on the forward strand.
ATGTTGGCAATCCTCATTTCAGAGGGGTTTTTTCCAGGGTTATTCAAATATTAGTTATTGTAAGTCCCAGTAATACATTGGCTCTCAGACTAATATTTTCCTTTAATTTTAGTATGATACATAACTATTGGTAAATGACATTGAAAGGAAGTAACATTTAACTACTACTTTTTTCCTCACATTAGTATTGTCCAATTTCTTGTATTTTAAATTTTTCTGCCTGGCTGCAGCCTAGAAGAAAATACATGCTGGAGTAATTATATGAACAATTTAGATTTAAACATATTGAATAGCAGAAGAGATCATGCCCGCCCATTTGTATTCCTCCTCCCCCCCCCTCTCTATGCTAGTCTGGAAGATGAGTAATTCCTCTCCTTAGAAGCATACCTAATAGACAAAGCTCTAATGCTTAGAAGGGAGTGAGGGGAGGAAAGCGCTTTATTACTACTGTTCAGATCAATACACAAAAATCTCAGGATGATAGGGTAATTAAAACACGCACAAAGTAATTCATCAACAGCCTTTCACTTGCCTTTGGAACTGCCTTTCTGATCCCTGATGTTTTTACTTGCAAGGATTTGAGACAGCTCCCAGCAAGCACTTCCCACTGAGCTTACAGCTCTGGTTTTCATTCACAAACAAGAAAATTGTGTTGGCCTTACAACACTTATGCTTTATGCTTTTGCATCCCTTCTCTGCTCTTTGTGGAGTGTGAGCTGCCACCCTTACCTTAGAGCTCAGCAAAAGGAGAAAGTCTGCTGTTTGACAAGTGAGAAGTTCTGCAGTGGCTAAATCACTGATAATTTTATGCTGCTGGTTATTACATTTGGATTGTTTGTAAGTGCTCCTATTAAAAAATGAAATAACCTCTCCTGCTGTAATTAATAGATGGGAGAGTGTTTGAGATATTTTTATGATTAAAAATATTAAAACTTGTTTCAAGTTATCTAGTGAAAATGTTTAATTTCAGACTGGGGCTGTGAGGAGCAGTGTTCTCACCACAGAGCATCAATTCCTGTGTTCCCAGAGGCAGCTGTTATGATAATTACCTTACTAGCATTCCTGTTTTGTTTCCCAGACCCCCAAATGTTTCCTTTCTAATGATGGCGCTCCAGTTGCGGCACTTAAAATGAACAGAGTACTTCATAGAAATCAGTCAAATCTATACCGATTGACAAAAATTTTAAACATAACTTGAATTGAGTTTGGCTATTGTTAAAGGTAAGAACTATGGACTCCAAAGAGCACTGTAGTCAGATCTTCACAGGAACTGCTTCTGTATGAATGTAGCAGAATGGCTAGGAATGATTTATGCAGTGAATAGGCTCAAGATCCTGCAGAAGATTTAACCATATTTCTCTTCTTACACAAAACACAAGCTGCCTTCATTATTTATCATTTTCCCTGTAAATACCTGCTAGCCTATAAAATTCTCTGTTACTATTTCGTGTTATGGTGATGTACCGGGTGTCAGTTAAGGACCAGTCCCTTTGTGCTAGGCTAAACATGCTGATAAAATAATAAAGCCCCCACCTCAAATCTTTCCCAATCTGCATATCAGACAGAGCTCCTAGGGAGATGTGAGGGCAGGAGGGTGGTTTGGGAGGATTAAGTAACAATAAAACAAACACTTTAGCAGAAAAGCAAGAGTCACTTGCCTAACAAAAGACAGATGGGAGTGATTTGTAGGCACAGGTAGAGGCAAGCTTTAAGGAGGGAATTAAAAGAGGGTAAAGGTTAGCTTTGCACGGTTGGCATGGAAGGATCTCCCCACACATGATGAGGGACATCAATACCACCAAATTTAGTTATTCTTCCTGCTTTGATTCTCAGGAAGCTAAATTACATTACTAAAGTCAGGGGGAGATGCACAAGCACCTATTTCATAAGGACAGTCCAGTCTTTCTCCAAGAATTTAAAAAAGATCAATGCACAGTGTATTTTGTTCTTTCCTTGGATGACAGAGAGTCTCAGTGACAGCCACTGGTGACAGAGGCTGTTCCTATCACCTTCAGCCACCATTAGCAAGGACTTTACAGTGGGACCACGTTTGTAATCACCTGCTTTTTGGTGTTAAAATAGCCATTCATTTTTGAACAAAATTTTCAAGGAAAGCAAAACTTTCAAAGCACCTTGCCCCCTTGCAAGTAACTATTTTCAACTAAAATTCAATTATTTCAATGACCCCTAGCTACACATATCTGTGAAACTTTGAGTCTAAGTGGCTTCTGTAAATTTATCTAATTGATTTTCCATAGAACTTGAGCTTCTAAGTCATGATAGTCTTTAAAAAAGGTATTCCTTTTTTTTTCCTCTTCTTTTACTTGCACAAGATGAAATAGAATATTCAACACATTGATGAAGGGAAATCAGGCTGAGCAAAGTGTTTCAGAACTGCTAAAAAGCAAACCAAATAATACCTGTTATTTCTTGAATTTCTTAGTGTGAAAAATAACCCAGTTTGCATTTGGATTTCCAGAATTAAGCATCCAAAATATTCACTCTTGGGATGAGAAAAGGCATGACAATTTCAGCTCAGAATCTAATTATTTCAAAGAGTTATTGGTCACTGAAAGTCAGTTCTGATTAAAATGAATATGTCACCCACTACTGCAGTAATAAGAACAACTAATGAATGAGAGAATTATATAAAAAATGAATAAAAATGAAGTTTTACGTGGTGAATGCAGTATACACTCTCCAGTGAGCAAGCTCTAAATTAAATACTACTTTTATTTGAAGGTGATTCACTCTAGTAATAAAATTGAAACCACAACCTTTACAAGAAAAAGAGCACAAAGTTTCTAACAGCCATCTCTGAACCTTGAAAGCAACAGCCTACTATTGAAAATATATTTGTATTTCTGATATCACTTGGTTTCTGCAAGTAAATGGTGAAGGTAGCCACCATGGTGATATAGGAGCTGTATGATCACTGAACTTCTACGGAAATCTCCACAGAACAGCTTGGTTTTTGGCATTGAAGGTTTATTATTATGGCCTAATTAGGCCATAATTAGGAACAAACAATCACCCTAAAAGCTCAAACCAATATGCAGCTGTAATAGAAACACTGTCTCAGACCTAGCTGTGTAGCACTGTGATCTCAAGCAAAGATTACCCCTCATCAACAAGTACTTTAGCTTTGCAAAAATTGTCACACTTCTAACCATATTTGACAGTTTTCATGGAGGATATTGGAAACACTAACTGTAAGAGTACATCTAGGACATCACATTCCCTCACAACACACACACACACACACACACACACACACACCCCAGTTACTGACTTGCTGTGATAGCCAGTCTCAAAACTTCAAGTTGTGATGCCCTCCTTAAAGCAGATACTGGTTTCATTAGCTCTGCGATGAATTAGAAGGTAGGGCACAGGGACAATCTAGTGTAGAATAACTTAAAATGTGAATATACACTATATCAGCTGTTCCCCAGTAATGAGCTGTGCATGCTCTGCAGAAGAGGACTTCAGATTTACCTCATCTTCAAGAGGTAATTTTTTTCCAGACATGTTGCATTTACCATAAAGAGAGAACACGTGTATTAAGCAGTTCCTACAGAGTGGCTGTTAAGGTACAAATGCACATAATACTTTGCTTTATGGTAAATTGTGAGTCCGTAATCCGTTGTGTGAATCTCCTAAAATGGACAATTTAAGATTGAGCCTGGTTTACTGGCATTGTTATCTCCAGTGTCTGGAATACAAGTGCAGTCAGCAAGTGGTGGATAAAGTAAAAAGCAGAAGGATTTCTCAATTATTCTTAGTTTCTTCAGATACCATCAGGGCCAAGATTTCATCTGGCTGTGGTATGAATGAGTTTTTCTGGTCCTGATAATAGTTCTACTCAGGATATGGGTAGGCAATCATTAGCAAATTATTTACAACTCCTCAGTAAGAGAGCACTCATCAGCTAGACCTCAGTAAGTCACTGGCAGCACACTGCTAGTTGATCCTGTTATACAGTAAGGTAAGTTTGCATAGACTATGTCTTGGGGAATAAATGCATGAGCGGAGTTGAGGGCTAGATCATGAACTGGCTGCAGGATAGAAGCCAGAGAGTAGTGATCAATGGGACAGAGCAGTTGGAAGCCTGTATCTAGTGGAGTCCCGCAAGGATCATTACTGGGACCAGTCCTCTTCAATCTCTTCATTAATGACTTGGATGAGGGATTAGGGTGCAGTGTCAGCAAGTTTGCTGATGACACAAAGCTGGGTGGTGTCGCTGACACCCTAGCTGACTGTGCTGCCTTTCAGTGAGAGCTGGACAGGCTAGAGAGCTGGGCAGAGAGAAACTTAATGAGGTACAACAAAGGTCAGTACAGTCTTGCATCTGGGCAAGAACAACCCCAGGTACCAGTATAGGTTGGGGACGGACCTGTTGGAGAGCAGTGTAGGAGAGAGGGACCTGGGGATCCTAGTGGACAGCAGGATGACCATGAACCAGCAATTGGCTCTTATGGCCAAGAGGGCTAACAGCATTCTTGGGTGGATCAGAAGGGGGGTGGTTAGCAGATCGAGAGAGGTTCTTCTCTCCCTCTACTCTGCACTGGTGAGACCGCATCTGGAGTATTGTGTCCAGTACTGGGTCCCTGAGTTCAAGAAGGACACAGAGCTGCTGGAGGGTGTCCAGCGTAGAGCAGCAAAGATGATGAAGGTAGTAGAAGGAAGTAGAACAGCTCCCTTATGAGGAAAAGCTGAGGGAGCTGGGTCTCTTTAGCTTGGAGAAGAGGAGGCTGAGGGGTGTCCTCATTCATGTCTACAAATATGTGAGGGATGGGTGTCAGGAGGATGGAGCCAGTTTCTTCTCAAGGTTATCTAGTGATAGGACAGGGGCCAATGGGTGCAAGCTGGAAGATCGGAGGTTCCATATAAATACCAGAAGGAACTTCTTCCCAGTGAGGGTAAGGGAGCATTGGAGCAGGCTGCCCAGGGGGGTTGTGGAATCTCCTTCTCTGGAGATGTTCAAGATCTGCCTGGATGTGTTCCTGTGCGACTTGGTCTGGGTGATCCTGCTGTGGCAGGGGGATTGAACTAGGTGGTACTTTGAGGTCCCTCCTAATTCCTAATGATTCTATGATTCTATGACTGTACTGTCTAACCGGACATGAAGTGTGAAGACTAAGTTTGCATGGGGCAGTGTGGGGTAAAGGATACTACAGTTCTATGAACTCCTAACCCAAAACTTGGTTTTGACTAAACTTTTGAGGATAGAAACCTAGCATAGATGAGGAATCATTACTCCAATTTTGGGGAAGCAGACTTGAGCCCAAGTTTACCCTGTATAACATAAAGCATTGGAGAGTCACTTCTGCCATCAGCAAAGCAAAGTAGGCACTAGCATAGAACAAGCTAACCTGTGATCCAAACTGTCTTCTGAAAGTGTTCTTCCGCATCCATGTTCATTATAAAAGGGCAACTATGCTCACAGTTTAAGTGCTCACTTAGCTGCTAAATGCTAGGTTGAATAAATGTGGACTAGATGCAAGAAAATAATCCTAAATCCTAGGTCACATTTTACAGAGGGTTACATAGTGTACTGTGTGGAGCTTAACATACAGCAGCAGGATTTTAATAATAAAATGTCAAACTGGGAGCTTCTTCTCATAAGCAAATGAGAAACAGGCATGATCTTCTCCTTGCCAACAGTTTTTAAGAGAGGCAGAAGACAAATGGCAATGGTAGGAAAGACAAGAACTAATCCTCACTTTGCAGTGCTGGACCACTGCTGTAAACTGTCCCTGGAGCTAAATGTGAGCCCAGCACAGAGAGATAAATCAAGATCATTTCCTTGGGGATTAGTCTGCTGCAATCCAAAAGAAGGACAATACATGAGCAACAGATCAGTTAAAAGAAGCATCAATATGCAGGAAACACTGTCTAGCAAAGAAGACATGGACCTACAGCCATAATGCATAGGTGTAAGCTCAGCAATAAACTCAACACATAAAAGAATAGCAAAGAAAATACCACTCAGAGCTCATTTACAGTATCTAAAAACAATCATGACAGCACTAAAATGACTAAACATGACTACAAAATACCACCTAGAACACCCTGCCACTACCAGGATAAGGAGGATTTATAAAGATCCATGGCTACCTTCACCTGATGAGAAGAGATATATAAACAGTACAGAGTTCCAGCATAGAATGGACCAACAATATGAAGATTTCAGCCAAGCAGAAGAAAAAAAGAAATATCCAGGAAAATAAGAATTGGAAGATTTGCTCACAAGTCAACACACAAGGTACTTTGATGTCTCAGAAGTTGCAGGAAATGGCATGGATGCCGTGTCTCTACACTGAACTATATGCTAGCAAATTTTGTTGAATGCTTATTGGCACAAAAGTCACAACAGCTAGTAACTGTTAAAAATTTAAAAAGGAGTAATTCACTAGAACTCAGAGGAATAATCAAAGGCTGTAAGCAGAAAGAATTTGGAGATGGCCCTGGGAAGTCATTCTGCATTACGTGTAGTGTGAAGCCTTGCTGTTGCTGCAGAAGCTCTGTAAGTAGTACTTCTGGTACACAGCCAGATTAATTTGGGGAGTATTTTGCGTACCAGCACGCAGTACATGAAACAGCTATTAACTTCATTCATTCCCCATCCAGGACAGCACTAAACAATGTCCTACCATGCCATGTGAGTGCTGCGTCATAATTCAGCCATCAGGAGGTGCTTACAGAGTCAGGGCCCCTCAGCAACCACTGCAGTCTGAAGTCAAAGCACATCACCTCTGTGACACATCGGAGCATCAAAGAGGCATAAAGTTCAGGTCTGTATGGCATTGCTGCTAAACCACCAAGATGGTTTTGCTTCAGCTGTCAGAACTGGGGTGTTTTGCTTTCTGCATATAAAAACAACATTTCCAGGTTGTCTAAAAAACACAAAATTATGCTGGAGCAGGGGAAAGAAGTGCAAAATAATGCTTCCACATCACATAGCAAATCTCTTAAACTAATCAGTCATAGGGGATGCCAGGTGTCATTTTTGACATATTATTTAGCATCTCACTCATTGTTTTATTCTTTTCTTTTTCTAGGTAGATGTTGTTTTCCTAATTAAACAAAATGTAATTTTCAGTTTTTGGAATTCATATGCTGCCTCCTCTGTGAGCCAGTCTTACTGTCCTCCAGGTTAAATTTAAAAGTAGAATCTAGGTGAGATTGTTGGTTTTGTTTTGTTTTTTTCTTTTAATTGGTATCACGTCATCTAGTGCACAAATACACATGGTTGTAATTTAGTGAACTCTAGTCTTCCTCTTGTGGCAAATTGATACGATAATTTTATTATGAGTGCAACAATGACTACAGGGAGTGAGGGAGAATCTCAGAGAACTACACATAATTCGGTTGACTAAATGTAATACTTGCATTATATCAGTAGGTAATGTAAACAGTGCTGAACACTAGCAAAGTCTAAACCATTTTTAATTCCAGCTCCTGTCAAAAAGCCACTCCTTAAATCATACCTGAATTTTATTCAATGTCAGGAGGCAGTAATCTGACAGAGTGCAATGAGGTCTATGGATCTAAAGAGGTACACCAAGCCATGTGCTCCATAGTCTTTGTAATCATAGGGTTGCATAACCTATCTGTGGGTTTTAGTCAGTAACGTACTGTGTACTCTTTAGTGTTAATTATTTTATACATCACTTATTCCTGGTTTATTGATACTATTTTAATATTTTTATCACATAAAATTACCAATATAGCCAATCAGTATTAATTATAAATGTAGCTTGTGGAGAGATTGTGTTATTTCTTTTTCATGTCAAAATACATAAGACACAACAGGTTCAGCATCACATTAGCCCTTGATTATTTTTGTGATATGACCACTGTCCACCAGCCTTGTTAGCAACAAGATCAGTGAGCAGTTATTGATGACTTTTGATCAACAATTTTCAACTGATTTTTCCTTTTTTACTCATTTCTGTTCAGCACCAGGGATCAGATCCAAACCAGGCTGTGGTTCATCCTGCTAGGTGCTGCTAAACTGTAAGAGAATGACTGGATCTAAACACTTCAATCATTTAAAGAAAAATGGTTTTGCTGGTTCCAAAAGCTTGTACTTTGCATCCAGTTGTTCATCCTCTTTAAACGTTTGCTGCTTACTTACATTATAAAGGAATTTTAATTAAAACATATGTTCTTAAACCTTATAAAATAACACAATTTTTTAAAATATAGCGTATTAATAAAATCCATATTTAACTACCCCTTTCTGCAATATACACAATGTTTTGGTTTGTCTTCCAAAGTGAGGACGAAGTGTATTGCATGTCTTGGAGGCAGGTGAGTCTGACCAGCTTACTATTTTGAACCCTGCCTCATTCATTTTTCTCATGAGCTTTTGCACAAATTAATTTTACTTGCATGAATGTTTGTGGATAACATCCATAAAACAGTGGTTTTGGGGGATGGAATGAGTGAATGGAATCATTATAAATAGCTTCCTGCTGTAATTGACCATTTCTACTGGCAGACTTGTACCTGTGCACCAATTACCATACGCCAGCAGCTGCAGAAGTGGCCGGCTAGGAAGCTATGCTAGAAGTGTTTGTGTTAGATCTCTCCCATTGTTGGATCAAGGCTGGAATAAGCCAGTATTCTTGTAGCTCCCTACCATATTCCATTGCTCTCTAGCTTGTCAGCATGCTGATAATATATGAAAGTTAGTACAAAATACTGTCCTGATTTAGAAAGAAGCAAGGTCAAACTTCCTATATTTTCCTTTCCCCTACAGCCAGAGTGGAGGCTTAAGGAGTCTTTAATTTCAACCTACAGAGTGAGGAATGAACAAATATCCCCATATCAGTTACTCAGTGTTTGTGAAAATAACACTGAGGATCTGTCACAAATTATTGAAAAATATTGAACAAGACAAAAGGCACTGTTGAATCCACAGTCACACAGGCTTTGCAGTTAGAGGGCTGATCTCCACAATGGACATGTAAGAATACAACTGTGATGCTTAATGCTCATACTGAACAGAGAGTTCAGCCAGAGAAAGAGCTGCTTTGGTCTAGCAGGGTTCTGGGGTGATCACAACATTGATTCAAGCATGGCTTTCCTTCAGTTTTCTGATTCACTCTTTGAGCACGGGACTGGTTTCTTTTCTTGTTCTTCTGTAGACCCATGCATTAGGAATTAAATATTCCACTAATTTCTGCTGTTCCTTAATATAGACTCGTATGGACTAACTGCAGATAAGATGGACTTTAAAAAGTTGTCCTGGCGCATATCACACTTTTCTGCTCTGTTGTCTAATATTTCACAGAAAGACCCGATGAGAGAGAACTGGAAAATAAAGAACTTTTCCCTGATTTTGCCAACTTTGCCTTTTCAGTGAGTTGTTCCCATGCTGTCCATGAGAGGATGAAAACATGAAAACATGCTTCCTTTTGTTAGTAAAACTGTTGTACAGTCACTTTCATGGCCTGATCAGAAGCCACACCATGCGGATTAGGTAACCAATGGAAAAATGGAAAAAGTGAATAATGATGCATGTGGGCAACTGATTTTGCAAACAGTCCCAGGCTCAGGTTTATTTACGTGACACAGTGAGCAATCAACAAACTCATGAAAAAGAAAAAACCCAATTCTGCCTGAATAAACTTCTCATTAAATGAGATTTCCTCACTCTGTCCCCTGATCATGTGTTTCCATTATTTACAAACTCCTGGGCAAAACCAAAACTCTATTGGGTAATAATTGACCCTGCATGGCCAGATTCCTAGTTCATATTAAGAGGAGAAGGGGTAACTGCAGCAGGATTTGGTCCTTCACCCTTAACAGTGCAAATTCTACACATTGAACTACAGAATCATAAAGTTGTTTAGGCTGAAAGGGACCTTTAAGGTCCAAACTCTCTGCCATGTGCAAGGACAACTTCCACAGGACCAAGCTGCTCAAAGTCTTATACAACCTGACCTAGAGCACCACCAAAGAAGGGGCATCCACAGCTTCTTTGGGCAGAAATCCCATTGCCTCATAGTAAGGAATGTCATCCTTACATCTAATCTAAATCTCTCATCTTTAAGTTTAAAACTGTTACTCCTTGTCCTATCACTACAATCTCTTGTAAAAAGCCTATCCCTTTGTTTTTTGTTGATCATTTTTGTTACCCTGCTCTACCTGGTCCACATCTTGCTTATGTTGGAGGCTCCAGAAGTGGAAACAGTACTCCAGATGAGGTCTCACCAGAGCAGAGCAGAGGGGAACAATCACCTCTTTTAACCTGTTAGTCACACTTCTCTTGACACAGCCTAGGATACAAATGGCATTCCGGGCTGCGAGCGCACATTGCTGGGTTATTTCAACCCTTTCAGCCACCGGTGCCTACACCCAAATCCTGCTTCACAGGGCTGCTCTCACTAAACCAGGGATTTCAGAATTGTGACAAGCTGGACAATGCCTTGGTGGCCTATGTTCTCCAGCAGCACACCTCTCATCACAGACTTGAGAGTGAAACCTCATATTTTGGCAAACACCTTTGAATTATATTCTTTCTAAACTACAGGCCACTTCCTCTCACAAGGACTGTGCTGAGGCCAACATGCTGAGTTGCCAAAATATTTATTTCTTTACCTGGGAACTTTTGCCGCACTTAACATTCTGCTTTCTTTAGATAAAAGGCCAAGGCTAACGTATAGCACCACCGCCACTTTGGTAATTGCTGTTAAAATTTTCTTGCTTATCAGTGTTTTCCAAGAAAGTGCACAATTCAAATGGTCAACTTTAAGTAGAGTGAAACACCAGCCTAGAGTGACTAAGAAAGACTTAAAAGATAAGGTATGTCTGGAAACACATGGAAAATGTAATATCTCTCTCATGTTTGCCTTGCGAGTTATAAAAAAGAGGAATAAAACCTGCTCACATTCCCAACCGAATACTAGAACAAAGCAGGTCTTGGACAAGGGCTGGAACACAGCAGCAAGCCCGAACTGAATGAATAGTCAGCCACAATGATTATGAGTCACATACAAAGAAGAGAATATGTTTCTACTATAATCACAATAAAACAATGAAGCAGGAAATGGAACTTGAAGCAAGAGCAGCAAAAATGTTCTGAAACAGAAATTTTAAAGCAGTGCTTTCTCTATTTTCTCTGCTGATAGTTTGCTGGTGATGGGGGAGTTGTGTTGGGTTTTTTGGGGTGGTTTTGGGGTTTTTTTTGCAAAGAATTAAATCTAGAATTGTTCACAGTAAAAAGAAGATATATTTCTCTCTTCATTGGTAATCTATGAGGTCTCCTGCAAAAGAACTGGAATTGTGACTAGGAAATCCCCTTCTGTCATGAAAACTTTCTCATTCTGACACTTTCCTACTTCCAAAACTCTCCAAACCATGTGACTCTGCAGAAAATAAAAGTGAAATAAATCTCAAAACGTTTCATTATATTTTCATTTAAGAACTGTGAGCTATTTATGTTAACAATACAATTGCACTCCATGAGAGGTCGGGTAAGTCTTTGTAAACCCTTTCTGTTGCAGAGGGAAGAACTGAATCAGAGAGTAATTAACTCTCAGGGCAGTGACTAATTCTTACACTTTTTGAAACTCGAGGATAAGACAAGGAGAACTATTAGTGTTATCAAACTGAAAGAAGTTAAAAAAAGGGTGACCTTTTGGAAATTCTTCAATGAAGTATTGAGGCCCAGCACTACATTCCTAAATTCCCTCCCTCCATTACATTTCAGGCTGGAACCAGAGGAGGGGACAGAGACGAGAAGGTTGTTCTGGAATTCACAGTGGATCTATTTGGACTGAGAAAGCCAAGCAAGTCAGCATTGTGGACTGTCAAGAGAAAGTGCCAGAGGAGATGCCTTGGGAGGAAAAGTAAAAGATATGTGACAGGAAGAAAATCTCCCTTCATTGTGTATTAGTGACTTGAACAGATTTGCATGGCCAGTCCACATCACAGTCAGAAACAAATTCCAGGCACTGACACAACTAGTCCTTCCTTGGAAATCAAGTTAAAACACACTGAGAATAGCAAGGCAGTAGCAAGGCCCTGTGGCTATTCTGGTGTTCTCCCTCCTCTCTCTACCCTGCAACTTGGCACCATCTAAGCTAACACAAATGAATCTTCAAACATAAATAGTAAAATATTAGCAACCTTCAAACAGTTTTTTTTCTACCCCAAGTCTTGTGGGTGAGTAGGAGGTTTGACAAACATCTTTTCAAGCAAGCCCAGCGAGACTTATTGTTGTCACTAGGGAACAAGTCCCTGGTGAGTCAGTGCCTGCAGTGCCATCCTAAGAGAAAGGGGACTTTTTAAATGAATCTAAGTGCAGAAAAGAAAATTAATGGGGCAGAGGGGAGAAGATGCTTCCAATACATGGAGTCTAATGGAAAAATATACTGTGATAACAACATGTTTCCTGATTACAGAATGATGTCTGTAGGTTGGCTTTCACATAAAGGATGTACCTGCCAAGCAGAATAGAACTGAGCAAATATGGTCTCTATTACAAACACTTCTACACTGAGGTGCAGAAAGACAGGCCTGTGCCCAGTGCATGATTTATACACAGTATGATTTATTATCCTGTCCCATGACGGATAGGAGAAGGATAACGAAAATCCCAATTATCAAGAGGAATGGAAAGCTTTGTTGTATATCTGAATAGTGCAATCAATGACTTCTGAACTGGAGCCATGGTGTATATGCTGAGCATGATTATATTTCTCCCTCTCTCCAATAAGGCTACATGCCTATGTTTGTATGAGTGTATTTGAATCTCACAAACTTGGTACATTGTTTTATTGTTCTTTGTTGGAATATGAATCTGATATGATAACAATTCAAAGACATATGTATGCTGTGATAAGCTAATGGAGACCCTAATTTCAAATACCTCCATACTGTAAAATGGTGAAGCTCAAAGGAGTTGAATTGAAGGAGTTTCTACTAAATCTGTACTCATACCTGGGAGTTCTTTTCTTTCTCCTTTCTTCTCTATTATGTTTCTTTTAAAAGACCCTGATTATTGAATTACTTGCATGGCACTGGAGCAAATCTAAATTTCTGGAAACAGCATTACTTTGAGCAAGGGTTATTCTTTTCAGAAATTCTCATCTGACACACCAGGGGACAGAGGCAGAATGACTACAGTACTGGTGAAATAAAAATTTCAGCATTGGAATGGGCATTTAACCAACCTGTGCCAACACTTTAAAACAGAGTAAGATAGCACTTCTACCTCTCTTTCCAAACACTGGTGGGACAGCTGCATACTCAGCACTGATACATCCAACTTCCTCCCACACCCCTAATTCCAGACACAGAAGATTTTTTTTTAAAACTTGCACCAGTGCTAATCAGGAAAACTCTGCTAAAGCCAGTGGTGTTGCACCAGAAAAAAGCAAAACTGCACATAAGTGGAAAATCAAGTCTTTCTGAAATTCATTCAACTTACTATATAATCTTTCTGGTTCAACCTGAAGAACATGATTTTTGAAAGGGCTCAACCTGGCCTCCTTTCCTAGAGGTGCAGTTTTGCATCTGCAATCAGTTAAAACCATAATTAATTACAGTCATAAACCTTGCCAATTACACATCCAAATGTCTGATTTGTGGAGCAGTTAGGTTGTTAGGTAACCACATGATTGAAATTGAACTTTGAGCCTGGATACAAAAGTTAGTACTGAAATTTGAATGCTGATTCTACTTTTTCTATATATTATGCCTCTCTCCCTCTTTTGTTTTTTGTTTTCTGCAAGACATGGTAGTCAGACCATCATGACTGAGAAAAAAACTAGGAGCTGCATCAGATATAGCTAGAGACAAAACTAGTTAGAGACACTATTTGGAGTTAATTTGGCTTTATTTGTTAATATCTATATAGGTGATGTTTCCACTGTGGCTCATCCAAAATGTCATTGTTGGGACATTAATAAAGAAAATTTTCCCTTAAGGCCAGCTGGACTGGAGATCTATGGCTGCTTTTCTCATTTTTACTAGCTGCAGATTTGCAAAGACAGGATTGTAAGGCACTACTACATGACGTAATTTGAAAGTTGAAGCAATGAAATACGCTGTAAATAATTTGCTTTTTGGAGAGAGAGTGGGGGCAGTTGAGCTTGTGTTTAGTGGGTGGATCCAGCAGATCTATTACTGGCAGTGGAGGCTGCATTAGTAAAACCCATCTTCTGAAACAAAATGTTTCTTCTTTAGACACGATGACACTATGTAGAAATAGCATATTCACACAGCAGCTATTCATATTACATCTATAAACATAAGAAAATGCTGACTAGAGGAAGGTTCCTTGCTTCATCAAGCCTTTTCTTTAGTATATTTCATGCTTACCTCCCTGGTTTATCACTGTATCCTTCAGTCTGTCTCTCCTGAGATAAAAATGTCCAGCTGTCTCTTAAACTCATTTAGATTACTTGCTTCGCTGGCCAATTATTCCATATGTTTACTACTGTTTCAGGCAGAATTATTTTATTCAGCTCCCAGTTTACTCTTGATTTCATAGATTTATAATGTGTTTCCAGGCTCTTGGACTGCTGATTTTAACAAGTATTTGTTCATCTTTTTTATTGTTAAAAATTATCTACAAAATTATAATACCCTTAGAAGCCACATTTAGGTCAGTAATCATCTCTTCTATGAGGAACAGATCAAGGTTAAATCCAGGACCTTTGTTTTCTTTTTCTTCTGAGTTCATAGTCTCTTCTTTCAAAGAGACCTTCCAACAGTCACCCTTCAAAGGTGTCCATTACCTCACTTAGGCTGCAAACTTCACTGAAACTACTGGGATTTTTGTCATAAATAATTTCTTAAAGGGACAATATCAAAGTCAAGATACAAAAGAAAGTGAAGCAACTCTCCCATCACTTCTCACTTTGTTATAATGCTCTTTGCAATACCTGTGGTGTCTGTTACCTGCATGACTTCTGCTATCTGCTATACCTGTATGGTATCTACTTCAACTCTTGTTTGATGTTGCAACAGCAGTTGAGATTTCTCATGCACGTAACAGGTTCTCTTACCTTCCTCAACAAGGGAAGGGTGAGGACACATTCCCCCTCCATGTAAGAAGGGATGATATTCACCTTAGAAGCTTATCTTTCATCAAAGGGTGACACCTACGTACAACTTTGGGTGGAATTTTGCTAACAACTGCTGTGAACCAAACACACAGTGCAGTTCATGAACCTTTCATAAGCTAAACCCTGCAGCGTTTACACAGCATTACCAGACACATAATTAAAAAAAATTAGTTGGTGCAACTGAAAGTCTACAAA
>VZRI01000475.1:698527-701027 GCA_013397515.1 Upupa epops
AGGTATCTCATTAAGAATGCGCCCAAGGGCTGGAGTCTGGGGTTAGGTTTTGGCTCTGGCACTTTTCCCCCAAAACCAACAGGCCTCCACCCTGTCTCAAGATTTAATTCTGGATCTTGGTGACTGATCTAAGTACTGTTGGGGTTTCCTCATGAAACACATGGGGTGGATTCTTCCCCATCTACATGGTAAACATTAGGAGTAGTCTTGTTTGGGAAGTTTCTATCACAAGTTAGTAATTTTGTAGATTTTCTATTTGCAAACACTTGATTTTCCATAACATATGTCCATCCCTTTCTGTAGAGCACACATTGACATGAAGGTTGCTTTTTCAGTTTTCTCCTGAAGATTTGCACAATGCAAGACCCTTTCCAAGGTTGGTCTCCATGTACTGAAAAATATTTCATATTATATTTATATTTCCATACAAAAATGAAAATATCAAGGATTTTTAAGGAAAATTAAGTGAAAATACTCTGAAAAACCCCACCACTTTAATGTTTTCCAGTCAGAAGCTATCCAGAAGAAACCATCTGCTTCTTAACATAAGCAAAGCCTTCACAGTTACCAGTTGCTTTTCGGAAAAGATCAATAGTGTCCTGAGAAAGTGATGAATAAATCTCCAAAAAAGGGTGTGAAATGTTCTGCTTTTAAAAATCATAAAATAGTTCTATTAAAGTAAATTTAAGCAACTGAAATAGGATGTGAATTTAGCAAATTTTTATGGACCGCTCAGGTATAATTCAGAAGTTTCCAGATGGCAGACTACAGGTTGGAACCCACTGATCTACAGATATCTTTTGGATAATCCTCCTAAAGTTTTTCAGCCAAACTTGAATGCCATCTAAATGGCAGTGTAAGACCAAGAAAGTCAAGAGCACCTTCCTTATCTGAGATTTTTCATATATCTCGATTGCGTGAATAATGGTACAAAGCCTATAAACAAAAAAATTTAAAATCTTTTAAAAGCTGAAACTGTGCAGTGTCTAAAAGGTTCTGTAAATCTTAACTGTACAGAAAAACAAGGGAAGAGAGAGGAAAAACTGATAGCTGATCTTCAATTTCAAAGTTAACTTAGGAATTGGATTAAACATTGAATGTGTACTCTTAATATCTTCTTCAATTTCTCATGAATTTACACAGAACTGTGGCAATAGCTAAAGTATTGCATTTAATATTTAGAACAAGACCTCCATAATATTTTCTGTCTCCAAAATAGTTATTCCTTTCAAGATGTTAACTTTCTAAAACTAAAGATATCCTTCTTATTATTTCTTTAAAATAGTGAATCTTTTAGCAATGAGTTATTTTTTTAATAAAACTCCTTTTCCTAAAGCTTAGGTTTTAGTTCCTTAAAAAGCTTGAGTGTATAGCTTCTTACTTGCTGTCAAACTACCTGTCTCCCTTCCCTGAGCAAAATGAATTTAAAAAATATCTGTTCCTTCTCATTAAAATGAGTTATTCTTTTTCAAACATTACCTGGAAATGGCTTAGTCTGAATTTCAAAGTCACATCAGATATGTGAGCAGAATTCTGCTCTGAAGTGTCTACATAACAAGTTGGAGCATTAATAGTAAGCACACTAGAGTGTACCAGCAAGCTGGAAAAATGCCTAAACCTTTCACAAGTATTTTCTTTCTCCTTTACAGCTTTTACCTTCTCTCTCTCTCACCACAATCTAACAGGGTGCTCAAGCATGCTGCCAACTTCAAGTACATGAAGTACTCCGTCTGCGATACGTGCATACACTATTTTCAAATATAGCATCACACATATACATGGTTGAACCTGGACCTATGTCTGGAAATGTGATTTCTGTTCAAGGAGTTCTCCAATCCTTACTTCGGCCTGATTTCAGAAAAATCCTCTTGTTTAGGAAAGACTTTTAATTTTGTATGCTTGAGTTTCATTCAAAACAATGAGAGAGATGTGTACAAGTACATAACTCTCAGAGTACTGGAGTTTTAAACAGTGCTCCACTGTTTAAAATAAATATGAAAAACCCTAATTTAATATCTTTTCCTTTATCCCCCCTTTATCTTCTAGTAGTTCTACTTGCTAAGTCTTGTAGTCTTGTATCTTTTGTCTGCTGTAAATGCTTTAGTAGACTGCAGCAATGATTCTTACAGTACTGTTTGTCCTTCATTGTCAGTGTACATTTTTAGCTTTCTTCTGGTTATTTTGTTTCATATATCCAAGCTGGACCAGACTTGCTTTTACTGGTCTTTCCCCTTGAAATTTATGCTACACTCTGCAGCTTTACTCAGTTACAGTGGTTTCTTTGTCTTTCCATCAATTGAGATGTAAAAAAGGATATGGAGTGGGAAGTGAGGATGAGGAAATCTTCAGAAAGTTTTCCTTGACTTTTACCTTTTCATGCATCCTTATACAAAAAACAGCCTCTCCTGGCCATGGCAGGACAGACTAATTTCTCCCCAGCATGCTATTGATTCCTTTCAAAACAACAATACACATCTTGCCTATTTTTAAATGCATGCAT
>VZRI01000475.1:706027-811981 GCA_013397515.1 Upupa epops
AATGGAGATAATGAATGACTGCACAAACAAGAAGGATTGCTCATCACAGACACAGGGGTGGCTTCAAACCGAAAAGCCCCGAGTACAAATTTTAATTGACTGAAAACACAGGTTGAAAGAAAAGAAATCCTGTCTTCCATTCCTTCAAGACAATCACTTCCCAGTGTCCCCCTTTTGGTTTGGGGGGTGGGTTCTTTATTCTGAACTTGGGCCCACCAAATAGCGTGCAATGAGACTGTAGAAAATCCTGTTGCTGGAAAGTGGTCACAGAAACGCTGACCAGTATGCAATTCATGTAAAACAAGTCCTCGCTTTCACTGTGTTTAACCCCAAACTGCAAGGAACTGATGTTATGGGGAAAAAAAAGCAAAACAAAAACTCCACCTCCTTCGAATGGTAACAGTTCCATCCAGTTAAATACTTATTGTACTGCGAGGAATAGGATGTTTATTAAGTTTCAGTCAAAATATAACCACACATAAAGCGAATTGCATTCAATGGCACAGAAAGTGATGGAAATCATTGAGCCTACTCAGTGTGATAGCCATCCTGGAGCTATTAAGACATTTGAAAATTGGTACACACAAGATCAAAAAACACTTAAAAGCCGAGATCTTATCAAAATTCACCTTGCAGAGATGGGTTTTATTATTTCTAATTAAGAATGAGGGATGGTAGCACAACCACTCTAACTTATTTAAATAATGTTCTACATTTTGGGGAAGGGAGAGACAGAAGTGGTGGTGGTGTCTGTTGATTTCTTCCCCCTCCTCCAACATCACTGATTCTATGGCTTTTAAATGTGAAGTGGACTGTTTATCTGAAAGTGTGCTGGCAGACTGCCATGATATTTCTAAGATTAAAGAAAGCATTGAAAACAATCAGCTTTCCGCGGAACTGAAACCATGACAATATGTTTCTGATTAATTTACAAATACATGTATATATTTAAGGCTAAACTACAGAACCAGAAAATTCCTACTAGTTAGTCTATCACAGGCATTCTTACAGTTTATTAGAACAGACATCATATTGAAATAATAAGCATGGGAGGCCTTAGTTTCTTCTTTGATCTATATTACCAAATGTCTGACTAGCTCAGGTTTAAAATAAACTCTGGTATGTTTGCACTTGGAAACTGGAAAAAGATCCCAAGTAATAATTTGTTGTCAGTTTTCATATTCTCTAACTAAAATCTATAGTTTAGTCTGTATGCTGCTGGAAGCCAGGTGATGTTAGTCCAGTCACCCCTGCAGTGGCTAAACTTTCTTGTAGGAATACATCCTCTGGTGTGGGAGCAATGATAGATCACTTCATCAGGATGGAACTAGCTGAGATGAATTAAAGGTACATGGCACAGCTTTTGTTGGTTTCTGAATCTCTTGCAGGCTAGTGTCATTACAGCCTTAAACAGAATGGACTAGAGAAGGGCAATAACGAGCTCCTTTTTCTCCAAACTGCTCAGAATCATAATTTCATTATGAAAAATGCTTCCAAATGCATCACAAATGTGAAAGGAGGATTTTTAGCTGTTTAATGGCAATTGTTCGGTATTGTCCTGAGTTAAAGTAATTTTTCTGTATAAACTTGGTCAATTTGCTTCCAATAAATTAAGTGATAATAAACAGTGATGTTTAAGGGACAGCTATGTATGCCTAGCATAGCTGGATTTGGTTTTAGACTTGGGAATTTTGCATACATAAGTGATAATTTTACTAAAGCTGAGGTAGACTATAAAATTTCATATAAAATTATTTTCTTACTTCTCTGAATTCAGAGGAAGAAGCACAGAACTGAGTTTCTGATCAAGGGATGAAAGAATCTAAATTTTTCACCCTTAGAAACGTAATGAGTACAAAATGCTATGGATTTTTACAAATGGCAGGTTTAAAGAAAACACTGACATCCTTTAACTTTTTTCAGTCTATTAAAAGTGTTCCTTAATTATCTGTTTAATCCCTGTAACAAATGAGTTAACACTCACAAAAAAAGGAAAGAGATTTAAAAATCTCACCACCTCTAAAAATTCCCATTCTACTGAGCATATCTCATCGCTTTATTGCCAAGGTAACCATGGGTATCTCATGAACTCTTCAGTGCTACTGGACGGTGCTACCACTGCTGCAAAACACCTAGTTCTCTATCTACAGATGATAAGGCCATGTTTCAGGCATAGGACTGAGCTCCAAAATGGACACACTTCTGATTCTATGTGATGACTGCAACTCATTAAGGAAGAAGCCACTTACATTCCAGAAGTTTCAAAATTCAACAGCAACTGAAAGTGCTGTGAGCATATTTCCCAGACAGACTATGCATTGTGAGGGGCTCCATTTACATCGTGTTCTAGCTACCTAAAATATCACCCATCATATCACAAATGTTCAATTCCATAACTACATAATGCCATCCAAAATGGTGAAGAAGGACCTTCACATACCAAACCACAGAACCAAGAATACTAAGTATACTTTTAGAAGAGATTGAGTATATCCCAAAACAAAAACTTTTCAAAATTGAATTAAAGCTTATCTGTTCAATCTAGCTTTCCTAATTAAATATCCTTTCTGTTATGTACATATATCCTGCCAAACATTGCAATGGTTCTCAAGCACTGATGGTAATACTTTGAGCTGAAATACTATTGTTATGTCTCTGTCAATTCCTAGAGAAGACTACCCATATTAAAACCAATGAACACTGATTAAAGCACCTGGACAGATAGACTGAGATGGAGAATCAGAGTTGTTGTAGGTGATCTAAGACCAAACCCACCAGTGCTCAGGAGCCCTGAGACTTCCCCATCGATGATGGATAACCACCCTGTCTCTATCATATTCCTGACTCTTGCTGGTCTGGTGAACAAAGGACAAGGAGGAAGCACTTTTCTGTGTTTTGCCACTTTAAAGACATCAGGTAACACTTTCAAAGAGACAAGCTGATGTGCTAAGGAAGTTCAGTATACATGAGAGTGTTGCTAATGACATATGGCTGCTTTTAGAAATAACTAAAAAGAAAGATGACCAGCTGTGTGGATTGCAGCATGTAAGCTTGTGAAACACATTTACAGGAAAAAAATAGAAGTTCTAAGGAAGGGAAGAAGGATGATTAATAACGTAATAACATGCAAAATTCCCATTGCACTGAAAGTGGAACAATGAAGAGAACCATATTCTCAGGTGCTGTAAGAAGAAAAACATTTCATAATCTCTTGTGCAAAATATTCTCCCAGAAAATTTTCCTTCAAGTAAGTTAAAAGGATGATGAGTGGCTTCAACAGTGACTTTGAAAATGGTGAGCATTCACATGGACAAGAAGGGTAACAATGAGCATAATCACTCATCAAACACACTTTGGCTCTATTTTTTGTGAAAAGCTGCATTTCTGGTGAAAATATTAACAATTTACTGTTGTCCCAATTTTATGCAAAGCTACCAGAAATGTCAAGGTTTTTATACATACATTTGGCTCTGGTCTTTCATTTTGTGATTTTTCAGGTAGTAAGATAAATATAGGGGAAACAGGATTAATAATGGGATGGCCTGAGATAAGGAATGCAAAATATAATCTATGGAGAAAATGGAAAAAGAACTTACAGGGGTGGTAGGAAATGGAATGGTATAGTTCGTAGCTAGCAATTAATTTAAACAAAAGGACTAAAAAAAGAAAATACAACAATTAGTGCTTTATAGGAGATTATTAATGGTGCTACTCAGAGGACTGTAAAGATAGCTGAGATAACTGAAACTACTGTTGCAGTTGTGTGACAGAACAGATTACAGAAGAGAGAGACAGTCAAAGTTAGACTGAAATTTTCCACATAGATTAAAAAGGGGTAAATTTGGCAGCTATGGAAAAGATGAAATGATAGAAAAGATTTTAAAACTGCATTTTAGATAACGAGGAAGTACTGGTGAGAGGAGCAATGATATTGGAAAGAGAGTTTTCAGATCAGTCTCTTGGCATAAAGCACAATGCCTAGTAATAAAACCAAATAGTATTACAGCGATTTTCTTCTCCTAGATATTATATGATATATGCTAGATGGTTGGATATAAAATCCTATTTCCATTGAGTCAGTGAGAGTTTTGCCATTATCTTCTATGGAATTTGATTTGGAGCCTAATTTAAGAAACTTAACCTTTGAGTAAGCATACAGAAATGTTACTTTAATCTTCTGAAATACAAAATCTGTATTTCAGACAAATGTTGAAGAGCTTTCCACAATATTTTACAACTAGTCTAGAAAAAGACTGAAAGGCAACATGGAATGCTTCTGTAGAATACATTGATAGACCCCAACAGCAATTACAATTAAAGACACTAGATGAAGACCAAAATCTGCAATGAAGCAATGCAAAAAAAGTCTTTCAAACCACAAACCAATCACTATGGTAAAGTATTCTTAGAAGTAATGAAGTCAAAAAAAGATTACTGTAAATGCTGAAGTTAAAATCATACTAAGAAGGTCCTAAAGTGATTAAGAGTATTATGCTGTATGACAGAAATGATACTTCTATATGGTTCTCTCTCTTATTTAGAATGATGTGTCTTATTAAGTTCTGCTTCACTGATGCCCAAGACAGAGCTGGAGCAAAGCTGGGGGGTAAGAACACCTTATTTAGTGCAAGCCAAGAAAATAATCAGCACTACTAAAAATAGTGTACCTATCATTAATATCAAGACACAGATCTGGGTTCCTTTTAAAGACGTAATACAATTGAACTGTCTGGTGAATCCTAGATTTTTCTTCTCCAAAAAGCAAACCTTAACCTCTTGACAGGCTTATAAAAAAAATCTTTATTTATGCTAAAGATCAGCCCCATGAGCACAACCTGGATGCAAATTACCCATTATTGAACTGGTTTTGAGGTCACTGGTTTGGAGGCAAGGTCCTCCAAAAAATGTCTGTTGTAAATATCAGATTCAAGTATGTGGCAGTTCTCAAAATTTTATCCCCACAATGATTTTTCAGGACTACCTGTGACTAGGTGACTATGACTGAGGCAGCTGACTATTTCATATCTATTACTTTTACTTAGCTTTTCCGATTTGGGCTAGGAGTTTTTTAGTCATATGGACACATTTAGGAATGGAACCACCATTAAATATTAAACCGTGGTACCCACACAGTACAGTCTTTGAAGGTTCAGCTATCTCACTGACTCATTCTTTCTTCAAGAATGAATAACCTGAAGAACCTCAGGTTATGTGTTTGAAAATTTCAGGACCACATAAGGATTTTCAAAAATCTGTTCCCAAACAATCCCAGTGTCCTACCTTGTAAGACATCCAGGGAATCAGTTCCTACAGGGCTGATTTAATTGAATTTGAACCTCTATCTAACCTATTGAAGCTGGTTCTTTTTCGATTGCCCTAAACCAAATTTTTATAGGAAGTAATTTACAAATGCATCAGGAAAAAAAAATAGGATTCACAAAACCATACAGATAAATCTGAGTTTCATTTTTTTCCTGCTCTGTAGGCAGGATTTATAATTGATAGGGAGAAAATCCAAAACATGTCCACAAAAAAAACCCCAACCTGTGTCCTCTATGAACAATAATGGGTAAGAAACTAGTATATTCATTCAGTAGCTGACTTGTGATAGATGGGATAGAGAACTGAATAAATTAAGGATTCAAGGAATCACAGAAAGGGATTCTATAACACATAGATGAGAACAAACATAGCTGTGAAAAGATTAGATCCCTTAAATACACAAGAAACAGAAATATTTTCTTAATTATTTCAAAGGAAAGGAAGATTCAAAATTAATCAGATATAAACTTGTGAAACTCCAAAAAAAGTATGAGTGTTAAATATTCCTCCATCCTGTAAAAGAGTATGTAACATATTGCGGACTGTTTAGTGAAGTATCCATTGCTGAATGCCCAGAATAGTTTTCTGAACTTCAGCAATAGATTGAAAAGCCTAATTTAATGAGGAAGGCAACATGGATTTATGACAGCAAGGTCTTTCTTAATTAACTTGCTAGTGTTGTTAAATAATGTTATCACTGGAGCAGAGGAATGGAAATGCCATAGATATTATCTCTTTCAGTTTTATTACAGCACTTGATATAATTTCAGATTAAAGACTATAAAGTAGAAAAATGTCTCATAAACGAGTAACAACAAGTGGTGGGTTAAGCTGACTAGTGAAGAGACTCTTCTTTACTACTTTTATATGTAATTGAGTTAGGCAACAATATCAGATAAAGCTAGAAATACAAAAGATTCATGCACTGTTAGGCATGAAAGGTATGCTAAAGGGCTAACCTATTACCCCACAAAAGCAATAGGAGTTCTCGGCAGACATCAATGGAAGCTGAATTGTAAATTTATTAGCCTTTACTGATTAACATAGAAAGCCATTTTTTTTCTTGTGATGTAAATGCTGTTATGTAAATTGTGAAAAAATGGTGCAGAACAATGTAATTGATATTTTCTGAGACTTCTTGGTATAATACATGAAGGAAAGTATCAACAGGCACAAAATAATTATCATTGCCATCACTTTGCTGGATCATAGTTTAACAAGCTCTATTAGGGGTCTTTAGTTTAATTCACAATTTTTCAGTTTCTGCTGTTTTGTGGATCTCAGTCTCATCTTTTTCTTCAGTTCAGGGCCCATGTGCATCCAGCAGGCTAAATAAAATCAACACAGTTCAATGGCATGCCTTGCATTTTTTACTTTAATACAGAGGTAGAATGAGCAGTGCCAATCATATCATAAATATTATGCTACATTCTCTGAAGCCTATAGACTGTAGGCACAGGTCAACTAATAATTATGAAAATAAAAATCTACTCTAACGCTGTAAAAGCTGCAATATGTATCATTAAGGAAACTCTAAGCCACACAGAACTATTTCTTTAGCATCAAAACTTACGAACCAAGAGAATGAAACAACTGACTTGGAAAACTAGTGCTATGATTTAATCTGTGTTGTGTTACAAACCAAAATAAGGTTTTTTGAACATATCTCATGCCATATCCTGGCAGGAATACTTATACAGTGCTATTGAGCAGCACTTTCTTCATGTGAGAACCCTCTGAGTTTCATTTGGTTACACATAGAATAAAACACTAATCAGTACAAGTAAGGGCTGTCTCTGAGTCTGGCTCATAGACAGAGGACCAGAGAGAGAACTTTGTTTTGGTTCTCTCTAAGTAGGAGACTTTGAATTTCCTTTTTACCTAAGCTACATCTGCTGAGCTAGTTTATTACAAAAGAAATGGGAACTATGGCAATACATAGCTCCAAGAGTCTCCCATTCATACCATAAATATGTGAGGCCATGGCTCTGGGCAAGCTTTTCAACACATTCAGTAGCAGGATTTGATAGAATGCAACAGCTAGCTCTCATTGCACCTCTTAATTTGCTTGCTGGAACTTGGCAATTTACCTTTCAAGAGCCACAGACCAAGTGGATATCTGTTTGGCACACACAAAAGTTCTTTTCAGGGATCTAGTGAAAGGCTAAGGTATGGTCTGCAGCTTAATGAAGTTATAAGCTAGTGACATATCTTGCCAGAAAATATTCATGACCTACTAAAATGAAAGAAAACTACTCAACACAGAATAAGGGATTATATTTTCATTTTTAATATGCATAGTTTCATTTGTACTTAGCTGCTTTTATATAGATATAAATTCAGTGTATACGTATGTATATACACTGAATTTTCAAAGCAAAGGCAATGGCTGCAATAACTTCTGTAGTACAAAGACATGAAACCCTGATCCATTCATACTTGAGGCCAGGTTTGTTGAAGAGTTTGTTCAAGTTTTGGCAAAAGTTGTAAGACTTTTGGGTGCAGTGCTGCAACTGATGTTTTCATGTGGCAACTGGGTGAAACTGCTGTGGTTCAGGCTAAATTTCACACGAAGTCTGAACTCAAAACCTCAAAGATGAACTTTTAAGCCCTGAATTTACATAGATTTACAAACATTTCCAGAAGAAAATTCTGCAAGGGGAAACTGCAGGTCAGATCTTCAAAGGGTTATTCACCCTACAAAGTATATGTAGATTTTGTTTTGCTGTTGCCCCAGTGAGATCAGAAGACTACAGACTGTCTCCTTCCTGGAAAGTCCTCTTCCACTGGCTCCTAAACAAATTGGTAATTTCTACACTGGAAACTTGGGATTATGAAAATTCCTGACAAAAGCAACACGTGGAGCCTTGTCTCTTTGAGAAGAAGAGGTGGAGGGCTATTTGTCTTTTTATTCCCACAAGTTGTCAGCAGTTTAGGTGTAATGTTGTATACTATGCATCAGTGTTCTGCCTACCACTACCACTGAGCACAACTTGCCTGTCTCCTCAGGCTTAATAGAGAAAAGCATGAAAACACACATACGTCCACACAACCCAGTGCATACATGCTGAGGAAACAGTAGATAGCAACATTTGCCACAGATCTGTAACATTTAACAAATATTTACTAAGAAAATGTTAAAAGTATGTATAACATTTACACATGAGAAGGCCTTGATCCAAAGTCTTTTCCTCATAAGGCTGCACTGTTTTGCTATGTGGCAGGTGCCCCGAGCTGCTGTTAATCTGGAAAGAACTAAGAAGTATTTGGTGCCACTTCAAAAACATATAAGCACATACAGATGCCCACAAGTAAGGCACAACAGAGTAGGAGGTAAGTGGTTGATTCACCTGATTTCAGTTGGAGCTAGGCATGCAATGTAGTTAATTACTTTAAAAAAATTGACAAGTCACTCATCTGAATTGTCAGTTACCTAAATGTGTGGAAAACCTGATCTTAATGGATATGAACCTTCTACACATACAGAATTCCTTCCCCTAAACCCATCTTATTAATGTCTATAAATATCTGAGGGGTGGGTGTCAAGTGAAAGGGGTCAATCTCTATTCTGTGGTGCACAGTAACAGGACAAGGAGTAACAGGTATAAATGTGAATACGGAATGTTTCGTCTCAACCTCAGGAGGAGCAAGTCTCCTTCTATGGAGATTTTCAAAACCCAAAGATTTGTGTGGCTGGCCCTAGATTATCCTGTTCTGGCAGGGGGGTTGAACTCGATGATCTGTATCGGTCTCTTCCAATTCCTAACATTCTATATTAAAATGATCATCTTGCTGAACATCCAAAGAACAACTATACACTATCACTGAGATCAGCTTGGGTCAGTGTTTTGGGAGCTTGAGGAGTGCCCACAGGCCTTTAAGAGATTAGGTAACCTGAAATGAAAGATCCTTTACTTGATCTTTCACTGCCCATTTCTTCTAGGTAGCTTTTTAATAAAATCCCCTTACAATCAACAAAATATATTTGTAACGAAGCACCACACTCCTAACAACAGTCTGCGAGCTGCTACATACACTTCACGGCTTATAAACTGACACAATGTAAGAGCTGCACAGTTTTCAGCAGCTGTCTCTCACACCATGTGTCTTGCCCAAGTGGAGACTGAGATTGAGGCATGGTGTTCAAAAACTGGGACTACCCTGTAGTTTTCAGAAAAGATGGCAACTGTAACATAGAATCATAGAATCATTAGGGATCGGAAGGAACCTCGAAAGATCATCTAGACCAATCCCCCTTCCACAGCAGGACGACCTAGACGAAGTTGCACAGGAACACATCCAGGCAGGTCTTGAACACCTCCAGAGGAGACTCCAGAACTCCCCTGGGCAGCCTGTTCCAATGCTCCCTCACTGGGAAGAAGTTCCTGCTCATATTTATATGGAATCTCCTATGTTCCAGCCCCCTGTCTTACCACTAGATGACCTTGAGATGAACCTGGCTCCATCCTCCTGACACCCATCCCTCACATGTTTGTAGACATGAATGAGGAACACCCCTCAGCCCCCTCTTCTCCAAGCTAAAGAGACCCAGCTCCCTCAGCTTTTCGTCATAAGGGAGCTGTTCTACTTCTTTCATCATCTCCATTGGTCTACACTGGACAGACTCCAGCAGCTCTGTGTCCTTCTGGAACTGAGGGGCCCAGAACTGGACACAATAATCCAGATGTGGTCTCACTAGTGCAGAGTAGAGGGGGGAAGAACCTCCTTTGATCTGCTAACTACACCCCTTCTGATCGCCCCCCAGGATGCTGTTGGCCCTCTTGGCCACAAGAGCCAATTGTGGTTCATGGTCATCCTGCTGTCCACTAGAACCCCCAAGTCCCTTTCTCCTACACTGCTCTCCAACAGGTCAGGCCCCAGCCTATCCTGGTACCTGGGGTTGTTCTTGCCCAGATGCAAGATTCTGTACTGACCCTTGTTGTTCCTCATTCTCTCTGCCCAACTCTCCAGCCTGTCCAGGTTTTTCTGAATAGCACCACAGTCTGCTGGGGTGTTGGCAACACCACCCAGCTTCATGTCATCAGCAAACTTGCTGACAGTGCATCCTAATCCCTCATCCAAGTCATTAATGAATAGATTGAAGAGGACAGGTCCCAGTACTGATCCTTGGGATCTCCACTAGATACAGGTCTCCAACTAGACTCTGTCCCATTAACCACTATTCTCTGGCTTCTATCCTTCAGCCAGTTCACAATCCACCTCACAACCCAATCATCCAGTCCACACTGCCTCAGTTTGGCCACGAGGATGCTATGTGAGACTGTGTCAAATGCCTTACTGAAGTCAAGATAGACCATATCCACTGCTCTGCCATCGTCTATCCACCTGGTTATGCCTTCATAAAAGGCTATCAGGTTGGTCAAACATGACTTTCCCTTGGTGAAGCCATACTGACTGTCCCTAATGACCCTTTTTCCTTGATGGGCCTAGTGATAGCATCCAAGACAAATTGTTCCATCACCTTTCCTGGGATGGAGGTGAGGCCGACCGGTCTTAAAACCACACAGGGAGAAATACTGACAAGAAGGTGGCTTTTTTCACTACAAAGAGGATGTATCATTTAGGGGGCATTCAGATACTCTGGAAGTTGGTACAGGATAAGAACCTCAACAGTAAGCAGGTAAATTGATATCATGTTCCAGTCTGCACTCCTGTTTTGGAAATGGATGTGTGACTTCCGTAGCAAACAGTAGGTGAATCTGCATATTCATCCTTATGCATGACTTTAAATTTATTTATGAAAATGAGGAGTCCAGAAATCTGAATCCTACCTAGTTTTTAAAGAATTAATACTCTTCTTTCTTTTAGCTGAATGAGGTAAAAAATATCCTCTCCTGCAAACTGCTGATAGATGTCGTACAACCTGGTCTTCTACTTCAATTAATGTCCCATAAGAATAGCGGAATCATTTTGAAATTAGTCTTTCACCCTTGAAAAGCCTATCTTTTCTTCTTTGTGATGAACATGCCTCTACCCGATCTGCAAAAGAAGTTGACAAGTCACTCATCCCAACTGCAATCACAGGAAAAGCTATGACAGACCTTGTTATATGGTGAGAAGAAGCTACTAAGTCAAATATTGCCTTTTATAGCTTTAATTTTTATCCCTGTATCTTAAATAGGGATGAAGAAGCAAGATTTGGACCTTTACCCATAAGTGATACAAAAGCAGTGCAATCTGCATATCTTTTAAATAATGCAGGAACAAAAGTTTTGAGTAATCTTAATCTATCTGCTGTTTTCTTGGCTTTCTAGGCACAGTTGAATTGGCTCATCTAGTTATTGGAAGTAAGAACTAATTCTCAGTACATCACTTGATTTGCATAACATACCTGCTTTTCACAGAGAATGATTTAATCACCAAAACATTAGCAAGTTGAATTATTTTTTATTAATACAAAGTAAGAAGCGGCCAAGCTTAATTCCTTCTTTTATTCCATCCTTCAGGAGCTTGTACTTAATGAGGAAGCTGACAAATCTTTACAGGATTTAAAATGTTCAGATTCTGTTTGGATGCAGAAGAAAAGTTTGAAAGTCCTCTGTAGTGATACAAATTACTTGTACCTTTTTCATCAGTTAGCTTGCCAGTAAATACAGATAAGAACTGTAATAATTGAAAATAATATTATTGTGTATGTAGAATACTTTCCAGAGATGGATCTCAAATTGCTTTGTGAATGTTAGAATGCAAGCTGAACATTTTACCATGTCACACTCTTGGAAAAGAAAGCAAGAAAGAGAAACAAGAGCTGTTTTGAGGTGAAGAAAGGGAGGCCAAGAGACACCTGTTGCCTGACTCAAGGTCATATGGGAGGAAAATACATCGCTGACAACTGAACACAGGGATGAGAATATAGAAAACAGTAGGTTTCTGCATCAAGAGCAGAATTCCACAGTCAGCTTTTTGACTACAGGGAAAGTAGTCAAAATCCTTGGATTCTAAAAGAAAGTAATGTAAGACCAATATAAGGTTTTTTTATAAGTTTTCTACTACATAAGGTAGCACTTGCATTTCTGTTGAACACAAAATAAAATTCCTCATATAATTAATCAAACAAGCAAATAGAAAGAATTAGGAGACTTTGGAAGGTCTGACATTATGGTTGATATTCAAACAAGTTTTCAGTTTAGGGGTGCTAATCCCATCAAAACAAAATAAGAAGTGGGTGCCAAACTCCCTGAGACCTCATTGAAATTCTCAGCTCATAGCACGGTAATTGATTGCATATGAGCATGAATTAGAGTTAAAATAGAATGTAATGTTATCGTGTACATATGTTCATTTTTTTCCTGCCGTCATTCATTCATCACTTTTTTTAATGCACCTTTCATTGAGTGACTTACAGTAATAAAACAGCAACAACAGAGAAAACATGCTTCCGTCCACACCTCCACCCCATCAAATCCTAAAATATTAAAAAGCAATAAAAAACAATGGACCATAACATCAACTGTCTTGGACTGACACCATTTCTCTGCCAATTTAAACTAGCTGAGTACAGGGCCTCCTCCGTTTTTGTGTTTTCCAAGGTTATTCTCAGCAGCACCTGCACAGTAAATAAAGGTAAAAGTGCAACGAAATAGACGAAAGACCTATCAGTGAATAAGGAGCTCTGCTTCCATATACATTAGTGAACTTTTCTCCTGACAAACAGGCTATCACCGTATAATGGGCTTTTCCTGAAGTTTACTGCGGCACTGTTTATAATAACATTGCATCCAGCCTGCCTTGTTGGTACTTTTGCATTGCAGGGTAACAGTTCTGAGGTGGCAGCAAACAGCTTCCGTGCTTGTGTCAGGAGAAATAAAACTGTTATTATTTCATACACTTCAGAGGCCACACTCGAACTCAGCAGCTCTGCAGAGCTGTTGTGAACAGAAAGCTCTGCTGTAGAACACCGGGCTGCCCCCTCAACAATAAACCATCTTCTCTCCCCTCCGTGTTTGGCTTCCTGCCAGTTGCCCATTTGCTTTACACCATCAATTTATATTCACTGAGATGGTGTAAGGTTCTAGAACAGCACTGATTATCAAATCTGCCTGCCAAACATATGAGCAGTAAAAGCTGGTCTTCCAGAGTCCTACATGTATCATCCAAGGGCCCGATCCTGCGAGCTCACCCAGGGAGGAGCAGAGCTCAGAGCAGCCGAAGTTAACGAAGCCCTTCACAACTGCAAACACCACTGCTGGAAACAAGTGCTCATGGGATGAGGAGCTCGCTGGCTCAGCTTCCCCACACAGAGCTGTAAAGGAGTGCTTTTCATAACCCCACAATGGCATAAGCCTTGCCAGAGTCAGTCGAGGGAGCTCTTAGCTTCTGTCACGTCTTTTGATTGCTTTCATACAGGAGCATCTTGCAGCTGATACTATCTCTTCCAGTATATATGAAGCAGTTTTTAAAAAGGCTTTAGAATAGCCATGTAGCCGCTTATTTCTTGCTAATCCCAAGCTCTGAACAGCAAAAAGCTTTCACTTTCTTACCCCTGTCCACATCCAAAACAATCCAATATCAGAGTACAAAAAAAGTTAAAATTAGTAATGCTATAGAAAAGGACTCTAAAAAGACTAAGATCTGATTTTTATTTGCTTTTAATGACTAAGGAGCATGTAAATCCAACTTCTAAACTTTCCATTTAATCATGAGGTCTAGGAATTTACTTGTTCTTTAAATGGAAGTTTAGATTCTCAGAGGAAAGAAGGAAAAAAAAGGTGTTTACAGCTGGGATGGTTCTTTAGAAAGACACCAAATGTCATGAGAGCAGCATTCAGGAGAACTGAAAACACTGCATTAACAATGGATTTTAGCAAATTAATTAGCCTTGCCCATTTTAATTTTTCTTTCACGATGCTTTAAGCTTGTGAGAATTGGCCACAATGGGTTTTGTTAGTAAGTTACTTTGCATCTAAAAAGAATTAGAATATTTCATGCTTCCTTTTCCATGCGGTCATATATCGGCAATCCTAATTTGAATCCTTTCACCTCATGTGCAATTAGTTCTCACTGAAGCAAATAGACGTCATCCATACGTAAGGAAAGCGGGACGGAGCTTTAATGAGTGGGAAGTAAATGTAACAATGAAATAGCAAAGGGAGAGGTTTTATAGAAACAATAGAGCTTTCTGGGTGTGAAATAAACCTGTAGAGATAAATACATCTACCTACTCTTTGCTTAAAAGCTATAATATCGAGCTCACTTAATGCATTCAGAAGTGCGCATGCATTTTCCAAGTGTTTCCTAGCTATATTAATCACATCTCAATCCTAAAACCAACTCTGTGCAAGAAGACTTAGGCACATAGGGTTATCTGGAAGATTACAGCCTTTATTGCCGACTATTTGTAAATAAGGATAAAAGTCAGCGTAGGCATCTCTTCAAATGCAACTTTAAAATACCATATGTCCTTATGCTTGTGTTATGTGATGAAACCTGACAGATCAAAGGACCAGATTTCCCACTCTACATTGATTATTTACTATCATTCATTTTCATGCATTTTAATATGTGATATCTACATTTAGGTTCTTGAGAGCCAGAGAGAATTCAAGCTGCAATACTTGGATCCAAACACTGAACTTCACATAGCTTGGGGATCTGGCATTTTTGTTCAGCTTTTCCTCTATGTAAACAGCAATGTATCTGAGATGAAGTCCACACTGCCTTCAAATATGCTCAAGCTGTCTTATCCTTTTCCTCCTCTCCAATCTAGTCACCTTTCTCCACCAAAAAAAAAAAAAAAAAAGGAAAAAAAACCAAAACAAAACCATTTCATGGCTAGAAATTCATAAAAAAATTGACTGGAAGCATCAGCCCTTCAATTCACTGTGTAAATCAGTGGAAGGGATCCTGTTGTCTTTCTAAACACAGAGTGACCTGACAGAGACAACAGGTCTCCTGACACTCTTTATTGCCCAGTCATAAATTCATAAAGGGATGTATACTATCACCAATTGGTGAGTTTGCTAGATAAACATCAACACCAATTTAATGACTTGTGTACACGTTGTAAACCAGGGAATCTTTATACAAAGAAATCAGATAAATCAAACGTGAGCTGAGGCTTAGAGGAAAGCAATTAAAGCTTTAAGGTAAGGTTGTCAAGGGAGGGCCCTGTATCACATTACTGTGTACAATACAAAATGTGTTAACATCCAGTACAGTATGTGAAATTAAATTAATTAGTAATGTAAAGCACTTCTAAAGCAGGATGTCCATTGGCAGATAAACAGATTAAACATGAGAGATAAATAACCCATTCAGAGATTTCAGCTCTTTTTTATCAAAGAGAAGAAATGAAAAAAGAAATCAAACTTCCTAAAAGACAGAGGTGATAAAAGCATAGCTAAAATAGACATTTTAAAGCCGACTTGTTCGCCCCAGGCTAGTGATTGAAAAGAAAAAGCATAGCCGGACCATAAAAAACCTATTGGACCATATTTCATTTGCTGTAGTATATTTAAATGTTTCACTGCACACCAATTTAAATCCTAGTACCTTATAGGCTGGTATAAAATACCTTAAGCTGTACTACTTTCTGAGCAACTGTAAAGAACCTTTCTTTGAGACAGACTTATAGTTACCTCAAATAGCCTTTCTTAAGGTTGGTAACATACTTAAGGGTATGTAGGCTAATTATTTTCTCCTCCAGACTTCAAACTGAATTACAGCTTCTTCCCCCTACAAAATAAACATGCAATCTTCCTTTAGAATTAAGATCTATTAGTACAATATGGACCAGAACAGGAAATGATCCCATAGTCCACGTACAAATGCTTCACGTGTTCCTTAAACTCCAGACAAGACCTTTGTATCATGTACGGCTCTCCATGTAAGGCTGAGGCTGGGGGTTTTCTATTTGTACTTTCTAGTGTACAACTGACAAAACTGAAAGAACCACTCCATTAATTGTGCACAAAATCCTACCTGCCCACTACTTTTCACTGATTGTTTCTGTGTATCTCTCTTCTAAGCTTCTACCAGCTTCCAAACGACTTTTCCAGTTCCACCTGTGATTGTAACCTACCCCTTACAGTGCTGGTGGAGCACTTCCCTTGTTGTCACTTGCCAGATGAAAGAATCTGATAGCACAGAACTTGGGACAACTATTCCTTCCTTCAAGTTATATCACAGTCAGTTCCCAGATGAACATCTCTAGCTTCTGAGATTAATAGCTTTGTGAGCTTCCTGGGATTCCAGTGGGCACACTGAGCATTTGCCAATCCCAGGCAGACCTTTGGTGGTCCAGGCTGTAATCCTGGTTCATGTCTATGACATCTCAAGTTTGTGCTTTTGTCATACAGAATGCAGGAGTGTCCTCTACTCCCCAGCACCTGAATTAGGTGAGTAATGCAGAAGTAATTGTGTGAACTCACAGTCACGTTGATGCCTATTGGAGTCTGCCCAAAGAAAGTAAGTTTTGTTTTTATGAAAATAGGATTTCATTTATTCATCTCCACAGTGATAGGAGTCTATGTGTAAGCCATCATCATACAAAATGCTTTTAAATCCTTCCCAAGGGAAATGTGTTATCCACTATTACTGTAAAACAGGAGTGAGGAATGTGTTAAGGTAACTATTCTAGATACAGGTCAAAGAACTATGTTTCTCCAGCAGCCTCAGCAGTGTGCATCATTGCTTTAGTACAGTTGTTTATTATCTGTGTTAGCCAGATTTGTCTGGGTGCAACAGAAAAATGCCTTGTGGCCCTTTTGTAAACATGGATGCAAAGAGAAGATTCGCCTACTGGAAGTTCTGACAGAAGAGCGGGACACTTGGTCAGTATGTTATGAAAAACCACAAGTAGTAACACACCCAAGAGTGAAGAGAGAGGTGTTGGGACATACTTTGAATGAGTAAATGATGCTAAATCAACAAAGTAAAGCTTAGAAGTATTTTGAGTGAGTTAGGAGCACAAATCAAAGTGGCCCTGAGGTGACTTTAATTTATATGATTTGCTATCACTCTGTGGCTGCCAAAGCCTCACTACATTTGGCAACATTATAGTAGCATCCTATCCATACAGGCAAATCATTCACTAGTAATATCTGAGCTGAATTAACCTGTGTCGGCATTTAGATCCATGAGAGGTGTGTGTTTGAAGAGAAATTCTGGCCTCATGAGAACTGCTGCAGATCTCCAGTAACTTGTTACCAGTCCCAGTTTCTGGAAATGGACTCCTAGAACTTGTCCTTTCAGTTCATTATAGAGAGAACAGGTATTCCTCTTGCAAGACAATATTTCCATTTGCTAAACTTTGCTTTCCTAATTAGTATTTACTCTGCAGAATATTTGCTTAAGCCTCAATTATTTTGGAAAGTTTTAGCAAAAATGATTCAGCCATTTCTGTAAATGAAATTAGAGAAAAATATTGGTATGTTGTTTCTTGTTATATTTAATTGAGGAAAGCGTGCTGTGGAACAGAAGCATAACATTTGGAGAAGGGATGGCCCTGCTCTTGGGGATGTGCCTTTTGCCATCTCTTTGAAAATCCACCCACATTTGGCCAAGTTATAAACCTTTGAAAATTTTCAATTAGCACTAGTTCAGTAAAGACATTTAAGAGTTTGTCAGCTAAATTCTTCAAAGACTCCATCTGTAATGAACATGCTCCAGCCTGTACTTGCTGGCATCTGCAGCACCCCCCACAGAACAAGAGAGCATGCAGTCCTTCAGCTCTGAGCAGGACTTCCTCTGAAACTGTCTTTCTACACATCCTTGGACCTTCCCAGTCCAGGAATTGAGTAGAGGGTGCTGTCACTTGCATCCTCCATATTCCACACCTCTGTGGCAGGAAGAACTACAGGTGAGTAACGTAAAGCCTATTGGTATTTTTCTTTTAATATTTGCCTTCTATGGCTGTCATTAGAAAAAGCTTTTAGAATAATGTGTCAGTGTGAGGCTGTGAGAGTAACTTTGTGCAGTCTCCACCATACTCCTCCCTGGCTCAAGTATTTCTTCTTTTCTCATCATTTTCCTCATCACTCTAATCAAAGGGTCCAAGTCCAGGCACTTTGAAGCAACCTTACAATAACCTGGGCAGTGTCTCTACAGCATGAGTGCAGACTCACCAGCATGAGGTGGAGAGGGATTCATGATCATGGCTATTGTATTTGGTTTAGCTGGGGTAAAGCTGATCCTTTTCATGTCATCTCTCATGGTGTTCTGTTTCTGGTGGTAGCTGCAGGGGTGCTGGTAACACACCAGTGTTTTGGTTACTGTTGAGCAGGACTCACACAGTACAAGGGTGTGGGGTTTTTTCTTTCCTAACATTCTCCCCAGCTGAGGAAGGCTGAGGGATGGGCCAGGCCAGCTAATCTAGACTGACCAAAGAGATATTCCATACCATATGATGTCAGCCCAGACATAAAAGAAGAGGGAAAGACAAAAGGAGAGGGCATTTGTAGATTGCATTTTGTCCTCTGAAGCAACCTCTATGTGCACCTGGCCCTACTTCCTAGAATGGCATCATCTGCTGATGGGAAGTAAAGAATGATCTTTATTATTTGCCTTTGCTTCCGCTTTTGCCTTTTCTGCTTTATTAAACTTTTAGTGTCTTTAACTGACAGCCTCTTATATTTTTCTCTCTGCTGTCCATCTAAGAAGTGATAAAGTGGCTTTGGTGGGCACATGGCCCCCAAGCCACACCAGCTATTTAAGACAGAATTTCTGGAGGTTTTGCTATAAAACCCAGGAAGTCTTCAATAAGCATCTGTGAACTGTGATTTGTGCTAAGACTTAAACTGTGGCCAAATTGTTACATTTTTATAAGGGAAGCAAAAGCACACTCCTAACATTCACCTGCCAAATTTCAGATCCCCCCCTCTCACAAATGAGAGCACTAAAGCTGTTCAGAGAAAAGGTCTCCAGAATTAGTTAACACTGTTAAATAATGTGCACTGTGCTTCTTTTTTTTCTGCTTCTTTTTTTTTTTTTTTTCTGATCTACTTTGCCTGAAAATTTTCTTGAGATTTTAGCTCTCATAAACATCCAAAACAGGACAGTGAGACTGAGCCTATGCTGCTACTCTGAGGTTATTAGGACATCTCAGGATCAGAAATGAAATGTTTAAAATCCTAAGATTGGCAGTTTCTATACATCTTGGCTTTTTATTTTAAGAAAAATAGTTTAAAATAGAACTCATTAAATATGTAATGTAAACGTGTTTACATAAGACAAATATGTAAACTGATAGAGTTTTCTTTCTTTACTTCCCCTGCTTATCCATCAGCTGCTCGCTCGGGTTGCCTCTGACATGAGTTTGCTGGCCCAGAATCTCTAATAGGGGACTGGCTCTGCAGGACAGAGCAAATGCCAATTAACAGAAGCAGTCAAAGCAGTTAAGATATGTCTTGTCCATTGAATAATTTTCTGTCAGTGAGAAGAATACTGTTACTTTAGAGGTCTACCACAATACTTCGTCTTGGAGGTATTGTTTCCATGGCAGTGCATTTCATAGATCAGTAAGCAGCATTAATTGAAGCCCCATTCCTTCAATCTGACCATAGGAGGACTACATACAACCCAAGGTTTTCTATTGACAGAAAGAGAAAATGGAGACCAAAAAGAACAATAAAATGCATTTTGCAAAATTATAATTTTTTGTTTTGTGTCTCATTACAATTCAGAGACTTTGAAAGCTGAGCTTTCTCTACGTACTCATTCTACTGCCTCCCTGTCTTCTACCTGCATGAACCAATGGACTCTCAAAAATTACCATCCCCTGAAATGACCTCTCTCATCCAGAATGTCAAGGCAAATGTGTAATAAGTTTCAATACAGCTTAATTACACTGGCGGGACACATGAGTAAAGTCATGCAGCGCTTCATCTTCTTCCATTTTACTGGCTTGTGGGTTGAGCTTGAACATGGATTTTGGGTTCTGGTAAATTCTTTCTGACTTTCTTCCTGGAAGGGTGGGTATCGTCTGACCATAGCAAAGAATCCATTAGACTAGGAATGAAAGGTTTGACAGAACTGAAGTTTGCTGCCGGATCAACTTGTGGGTTGTAAGTAGGGCAAGGTAACACAGTAATGCACGTGAAACATTCTCATGTTTCAGACCTCATGGGCTACACAAACGGATAGCAAAGTGGCTGGTTAGATTTTATTTCTCTCCAGGGCTGTATGTTTACAAGATCGGATCAACATCTACATTAGAGTCAGTTTGTGTACTCTCAATACTCTGCCTTTCATAAACCTACAATGTGAAGAATTCCAGAAAAATATAAGAAGCGCAAGTTTCACTGGGAGAAAAAAAAAGAAAAGAAAACAGCAAGTAAACTTCTTGAAAAAGTTAAAACTAAGGAAGAAGAAATAATCACAAATGTCACCATAGTTCTAGCAGAAATTTTGTTTTTCAAGAAAGCTTTTGTAAAATTTTTATATAATCTTCATAATTAAAAGTACCAGATCAGTATTATATTCCAGTAAAACACTGAATAATCCTTTTCCTGACATTCACTCAAGATTGTCTTTATCTATGTTTTTAAGACAGGAAGCCACCTTCACTGAAGTGTAAGGCCTTTTTCCTCTGAAACATAAGATTTTTGACACTTTGAGGATAAAAACTGCTTAATGTAGAAAATAGTTTTAATATTGAACACTGTAAGAGAAGTAAAAAAATACTGCTTTTAGAAGTAATTTTGTCATTCATGCAGTCTCTCCATCACATCTGCATGGAAATTCCAGCTTAGCACCTTAGGGAAACAAAAAAATAAAACCAATGTCATACAAGTTGATACTAAGAAAAGTCAAGGTCTGAGGCCCCATCTTCCTTCCATTACATTCCACAGAAAATAAAAATAAATGCTATTGTTACTCTGTTGTTTTAAGACCAGGCTGTGAATCAGGTGTGGAAACCAAACTTCATTCTCAGACTTAAAGGTGGTCTCTTTAGGTCAGGGGCCTGGCACACCAGTAAGTTATTGTAGGAAATGCAAATTGCCACTTCTCATTTCAGTAACCTTTCTGTTGACAGCGGACTGCTGTCTCCAGGGCAGTTGACCTGGCAAATTTCACACGCATTTGAAAAAAATCACATGAAAATTAAACAAAACCAGAGTCTAGGAAAAACACGTCAATGTAGAAGCTCTTTTTAAAGAGGAATTTAGAACTGGACTTCTATGATGTTTCCTGTACTTTAAACGCCTTTCTTTTTCCACTCAATACATTAAAGGGACATGATCAAGGCTAAAGATCCTAAAATTAGATCTGCCAGCTGTGTTTTGGTCTGTAAGTATTCACAGGTCATGCTGTCCCTGTGTGCTGCCTGTCTGATCCATTCCCTGAAGGAGGCAAAACCTTGGAACTTAAAGGAATTCTGATATCCCCTATACACTGCAGTACAGGCTTCGCTCTCCTCAGAGTAAATTAGACAGACAAATAGAAGACAATACATAAATACCTCTGGCCTTGAAAATGCCACAAGGCTCTGTGTTTCCTACTTGTACTTAGCATCTATGTTTCATTTCCAGACAGAATGGTTTTAAGAGGTCACACATTAAAATATGCATTAATATTCTGAAGCACATTTGCTTTGGGTCAAGTATATGAGTTTTTTACATCTTCTAAAAATATCTAAACCTTTCATATTCCTGCCAATGCAATCTGAGTTTTTAGCATCTGAGATTCCTCATTTGTCTCCCAATTTTCCACCTAATAACTCATTTAATTACTAAAAAGCAGTTCTAGATAGTTTGCAATTACTCTATAAAACCTACTACTAAAATTTCAAGGGACAGTTTATCCAAGAGGCATTTATCTGACCTCTGATTTTCAGGTGGTACAATCCTAATTTGTTTTCATAGGTCAAGCAGTCACACATATAGCTGCACAGTTTGCACATGTTTACAATCTTTGCATGTGCAAATGAGAGTTTGGAGTTGAGCAGTTGGAAATTAGAGGCAGTTTCAGATAGTTCAGCCTTATAAACCTTCCAGGTGAGCTCCGCTTTTGTCAGAACAATCAACCAAAGGAGTCGGTCAAATAGGCATGGGTATGTTATTGCCCTGTAATTAGGGGTTGACAACAATCTGTAATTTTCAAAATAATAATTGGAAATGCATGTGGAAATGTAATATAGAAAGCTACATTTGGTAATGCTAAAAGCAGTGTTCTTTTCAAAGAGAGATACAGATTATGAATCAGAGTATGTCTGCAGGAGAGCAACATTCTTTTTCTACAAATTTTAAGCTTGAAATTGAACATAACCTTTCTCAGGAAACCCTCGAAAACACCAGCTCAGAGGCAGCAAGGTTAACAGTACTCTGTAAATTATCTCTCTCACACTCTCAAGTTGGAGAAAGAACTTGTACATAAACAGAACACCTCCAGCTCCCTCCCCACTGGACTTGATGTCTCACTACTTTCTTCTGTAAATTTGGCACAGAGGTGACAGCACTGCAGAAACATATCATATCCTCCAAATGCACCTCATCCTTTTGTGCACCTAGGAATGTTCATGATAAGCAGAAAGACCTGATGTTTTTCAACACAGGGTCTAACTTTTTGGAGCTCAGAGAAGATAGTGGTCAGAGACCATGGAGCTAGAGAAAGTTCACTCTGTATAGAGGTAGGCAGAGGTACATGAGATTTTTTCCATTCCTTCTCAAAGATCTATGTAAATCCATGGTAGCATCTAGGTGGCCACTTTACAGTCATAGAGCATCTACATTTTGCAACATTAGAAAGCCACAAGACAAAGAGACTTAAACACTCATTAAGGAAAAATTAAGTTTAATTTAAATCTATGGAGTCTCACGTATTTGTATTATTTATATTGTGTCACGTGAGTT
This sequence comes from Upupa epops, assembly GCA_013397515.1. Classification (NCBI taxonomy): domain Eukaryota; kingdom Metazoa; phylum Chordata; class Aves; order Bucerotiformes; family Upupidae; genus Upupa; species Upupa epops. The sequence continues at coordinate 729,160 of VZRI01000475.1, forward strand.
CTGTATGAGATATAGCTTTGATGACTTGATCTTGCCATTTTGCTTTCATTCTTCAGTTATAGAGTTTTTGAGACAGCAAATTCTTGATTAGTGTGCAGTGATGATGTAAAATTACAAGTGCCAATTAAGGCAACATTATGCTACATTCATGCACTTAGCAGGAATTATAATATACAATTCTAGTGGCAAACATGCAGCTACTGGAGTGACCTCACTGGTTAAATATGCTCAAAGTTGCAGTATAAAGTGAGAAAACGAGTGTATCAGCATTGTATTAACAGTGTTTTGCTGTAATCATAAGCAAGCTTTGCTAATATGCATTAACACGAGTTGTCTTAGAGGAATTAAAGATGCCAAGCATAAAAAAGTGTTGTTGATACCAAATGTATATTACAAAGCAGCAGCAGTAAAATTGAGAATTAGTATTTTGTCTTTGCATAAATTAGCTTGCTGATCTGACTAAAAAAATACTACACACAGCAGAAAGCCTTATTTTGACTATCCAGTTGTTAGCAGGATTTCTGTGTACCTGCCCATATGCTAATGTATACATTCACCACATGCATGCTTCTGTGCATACATCTGCACACACAGGCACACACAAGAATATAACACATCTTTTTTATATATGTATAGTGTCACACACAAACACATATGCTCCAGAGCTTTCCTTTTACTGTTTTTCTTGAATCTTTACATGAATAATATCCAGCATCATGGACCTTGAACACTGATGACTCTGGTTAACGCTTTTATCCTTTGCTTGAAATTACAGGATCAGTCTAGCCAGAATTTATGAGAACCAGACCCCAGACCTCACATAGCTCACATATTAGACCATTAGGCATCTAACTACCTCTGAACAATTTCAATGCATTATCTTGCCTTCTCCCTGGGGCACAAACTTCACTCGTCCATACTTTTAATATATTTTGTCTGCATGAAGCAGATCGAGTTATTACATGCCAGCAGATCACAACTTACAGAAATCTCATTGCTCTACAGTGATGCAACTAATATCTCTCCCTTCTCTATGCTGAGATAGTGCAGTAAAGAAATGGACAACGGTGCAATGTTCGGTAAATTAAGTGATAACATATTCAGGGCAGGTTTGCTGTTTGTGCTTACAGACAGGTTAATTAAATATTTCCACATTGAAATATATTTGTGTGTGTGTATATATGCTGATATATCAACATCCATATTCCCATAGCTAAGCAGAAGATTTTTTCAAATTGTTTAAGGCACTGACGGCAGCACTTTACATAAATACAGTGTCTCTCTGCTGAGATGTCTTACTATTTAAAGGCAATATTAAAATAGGGCTTTGTTGCCACAGACACATTTACTTTATGTCACTGAAGTGGTTTTGTTTTGGGTTGGGTTTTTTTTTATTATTGAAATCTCACATAAAATAAGATTAGAAATCAATTGACTTGTGAACTCTTACAAACCTTTTCCCTGGGTTGCAAGACCATTATGCTCTTTCCTTTCACTAGCTTTTTGCTGGAGCAAGGCTTAACAGGAAGCAAGGGTGATTCTGTCTCCTCCCTAGAGGCTGATCATCAGCTGGCTCAGTTTACAGCAATAAAAAAAATGAAGATTGGAAACATATAACAACTCAGAAACCTTACAATTTTTTGTTACACATTGGGCCTGTTATTATAATGCTAATATCAATAGCAGAGGACAATCAGGGAATTGCACTCTTTTTGGAATTTCTTTTCTGCAAAATGATATGCATGTATTTTCCCTGCCTTTAAGTACCTGCCTCTATAACTCCGTTCTAGCTAACAAAGTGACTATGTTTTGGATCTGCTAAATGAGTTTCCTTTATTGGTTGCATTCTTGATGAACAGAGGATTACTCACAGTAATTCTGTATTTCAAATTTAAATTCATTGTTAAAATAGTATGACTGCAAACCTTGTTTCTCCTTTCACAAGCACTTTGAAGCCCTATTCTGCAAAGTGCTCAGTGCCTTGACAGAGATGCTTAGCACCAGAGCAACTGCAGGAGAGAACAGGGATACTCGGCACCTCAGAGAAGGCGCTTCACACTATACAGGATTGGACACTTAATTCCTGACTAAAACAAACCCCATCAAAAGGTCATCAGTCCCAGAGACTAAAACAGTTTTGATGAAGTCCAGTCTCCCACTCTGTTGACAAGCGTCTCAATTATTTTCAACAGCTCTTGGTGTCTACATTGGAAGAATGCAGAGCAATCATCAGGCTGAGGTAACCACAGGTCCCTTGGTGAGAATCTGCAGAACATGCACATTGAGCAGCACTTTAAGACAGCTATTTTTTTTCCACCTGAGGTAGGAATAACTAATGATGTAACCAAGTTATCAGCTACACATTTTGACATACCAGCAGTGCATGAACTAATGCCTTGTAACTGCAGTGCAAGAAGAAATAGCCCCTCAGGATAAATTCTTTGAAAGTATATGTGAGCAGAGCGATAAAATGTCTGATGGAAAAGTCCAGAACTTTTAAAAAGGACTGGATGTGACTTAGTCCTGATGGATTTTTTTTGCATGCTGTACGACTTGAACCAGATAAAGCTCTTTGGCACTGATTGGTTCTATCAGTCTTTGCTGATGTGCCTTAACATTTATGTTCATTTTGCCACTAAGAACACAGATTTTAGGGTAACTTCTCAGTATTTCCTTTTTTTTGCCAATTCATTGTAATTCCCCTGAATACCTGGACAACTGCTGATGTGGATTCCAAACACCGTATGGTACTTTTGCACTCATAGCTTAGTTCATGTTGCAGTGATGAGAGCAAGACCTTCTCTTGGTTTCTTGAAAGGGGCAGAGTAACATTAAAGAGAGGCAATGCAGTGTGCCTTTCTGACAAAACTGATGAGCTCTTCTAAGCCTGCAGGACATGCAACAGTGTGCTTTAAAAAGAGATGTGAAGCTCCCTCTCTGAAGAAAAATCAATTACTTCTAGCACATTGTTTCACTAAATTCACAACACCAACATCATTCTCCTCCCAAAGTAAAGCATAATGAATGAGGAAATAGCATATGAAATTAAGGCACTGATAAAGGTATTTAATTCACAGAATCACAGAATGGTTGAGGTTGGAAGGAATGTGTGGAGGTCATGCTTAAGCAGGGCCACAGAGATCTGGTTGCCCAGAATGATGTTTGGATTACTTATGAATATCTCCAAGGATGGAGGCTCCACAACCTTCCTGGGCAACGTGTGCTAGTTCTCAGTCAGCACCAGAAAGTGTCTCCTGATGCTAAAATGGCACGTCCTGCATTTCAGTTTGTGCCTGTGCCTATGTCACTGAGCATTACTGAGAAGTCCCTGCCTCTGTCTTTTATTCAGCCTCTTCAGGTGTGAGATCCTTCCTGAGCCTTTTCTTCTCCAGGCAAAATAGTCTCAAATCTTTCAGCCTTTCCTTGTATGTGAGGTGCAACCACCTCTTAAGCAACTTCATGACCCTTCACTGGATTCTCTTAAGTATCCTGGAAACGCGGCTCAAAATGTATTCCAGCAACGTAGCTCAAAATATGTTACATACTGGGGTATTTTCATCACCTCTCATACTTTCAAAACAAAGAATGGATCCTTCCAATGTTGTCTTCAATGTGGTGTCCTAAGTTAGGTGTGGAAAATTCAGTAAGGGATCACTATTGTCTAGACTCAATATTCCACTCCAGCAAAAAATACTTGGAGTGCTACCCTTCAAGAATTTTACTCGTACTTGTGGTTGAGTAGGTGTAAAATTATTTCCAAGTTTTCTGTGCATCTATACCATTACTGCTAACTTTTCACAGCTGGGCAATTTCTGAACATTTTTTCTTCACTAGCATTCATTTCAGGCTCAGAAGACTCACTGGAACCACAAAAGAGGACATGAATGAAGGACATAAAGACAGACTCAGAAAAAATGAGATGACCATATTAGCTGCTTGATAATTTATTTCTACTATTTCCAGTGCTATATTCACTGCTTATGGTCTGTGCTGGGAAGGTGGCCGAGGATGGTGATGGATAGCAGCATCCATGAGAGCTCCAAGAAACTTAACTTAGAAAGATTATTTCATCTCTAGATCATGGTGAAAGAGCCTATTACTCTGATTAAAAGAAAATTAAATGAAGTCTCAAAGTTAACTCTCAGGACATGCTTCTAGCTGCAGAAGGTTCCCTGCAATCTATTTACACTTCCTTGAGGTCAGGTTCAGTGCTTTCTTAAAAAACATAGATGAATCCTATACCTGTGTTCATAATATTTATATAAGAAGCACACTCTTCTCAGTTATACAGCGGCTTTGCAGACCTTTCAACTTTTCAAGGCCCCAGTGCATGTGACCCTACGTGTCAGGTCACCACAGAACAAGAAAAAGGGGAAGAGTTGTGTGGGAGGCACATATCCTCTCACATAATGGCAGAGTCCGTGTTTCAGATATGTCTCTGTCAGGACCCTTTTGACTGCTGGATTTACACTTCTAAAGAGTAGCCCAGTGCAACAGTTTCGAACCCACTCCATGATTTCCCATGGCCCAAATTATAGCTGATTCACAGATTACAGATCAGGCTTCTTAGGTCTGTCTGGCACCAGGGATCATGAAGCAGAACAGAAATCGTGGGGCCCAAAAGTAAAGCTGCAAGTGCATGACTTGTTTTCTGAAAATACATGGGACACTGTGAGAGAAGTCAGACAAATGTCTCTTTCTCAGTGTTTAAGACTTGGCAGGTCTGTTAGCTGTAGAACTCAGCAGCCTGTATAGCAACTTCTCTATGCCGTCCAAGTTCAGTTGATTATTCACTGCAAGGCGGCCAAAAAAAAGAACAGCAATAGAGGGCAATGAAGTCATCTTGCTTCCCCTGCAACAGACTTTGACTTGCTCTCCCTTATCCATATTTGGTTTTTAACGGGACTCTCTACAGGTGCTGTGGTTTCTCATTTACAAGCTTTTCTACATTTAAATTTGTTGTGTGAAAAAGAAAGTGCTACTTTCATGTACTGAAATGTAAATAGACAAACATAATGACTATAGAATTGGTAAAAGTCATCCATCTACTTCAGTTGGGGTTCTTTTCCTTATGCACTTTTTACATCTGTGCAACTTACTGTCTTCAGATGTTTCAGCTATTTCCAAAGCAAAGCTTTGCAGGGAAGCTTGGAACATCTACACACAGGACTTCATGTTCTAGGTCACTTTTGCACGTTGCTGCAACAGGCATTATCTAGTCAATCATACTTTCAGTTTATTCCAGAATTTCTGGCTTTCTTAAAAACAACAGTAAGTTTGTTCTGCATAGATTTTGCCTCACCTAACAGGTCAGAGCATGACCTAAACTGGTATTTTTGCTATGACAGGAGGTTGGAGGATAAAGGAGTTCACATGGACTGCCTATAGTATTTTTCAGTTTCTGCTCAGGTTATTTCTTTCCTGCCAGAGCAATGTGCAGGTTTTGATGATCTACTCTTCGAAGTTAATGGAGCCTGTGAACTTCCAGATGGCTGTGGAAAAGAAGGCTGTGTAGTCAGCAGACCTCTACACTGACAGCCTAATGAGACTTTCTATTGATCTCTTATCCTGAGAGATCAATTCACAATTCCTACATGATCTCTTCTCCATTGCCCGCTTAGTTTACACAGTACCACTGGTGAATAATACCCAAAACAGTATTTTGTGCTGCAAGAAAGTAGAAGGAGGGGATTTACTTATGCTGAAATTACTGGCTTTCTTGAGAAGCAAACATTTTTTTTAAGGTAGAAACATTATTTTGATGGGGAAAAATTAATTTGCCACTCTGTAGACCTACTGGTGGGGGAAAAAGTTCCGAGCATCCAGCAGCTGCTGGACAGATACTTCGAGAATACACTAAAAAAACCCAAAACATAAGAACATAAGAAGTAGCTATTTTGAGGAAGGAGGACAATGTAGAAAGAGGACAACTGCTCTGTATTCCCCGCTTTCCTCAACTTGTGATATGTCAGTTCAGAAAAGATGTTATTAATATTCTCTTTTTTAATGTGCTGGTGGAAATTTAGCAGAGTATTTCTTCTTAATAATACCTAAAATCAGGCACCTGGGTCCATCTTTCATCATTCATTATTCTTTACCATTTTAATTCAAGGACTCAAATCAAGATTCACGATTACACCTAGTGCTGCACAAATCTGTGTGAAGACAAAGACTTATCAAGAACATGTGATCTGATTTTCTTCATCACTAGGCTCTCCTATATCTTATGGATTTAGTGAGAGATTCAGGGATTCAGCCTGCCTGAAGCAAATCAGATGGAGGATTTAGCAATTTATTTTTTTCTAAACAAAATTTAAAAAATATTTTTCCTACTTTATCTGACCAGCAGGTGTTAAGAGACAACATTCTATTATGATTACTATCATTCCTCTTGTAAAGTCTGCAAAGCATTTTGAAAATTATAAAGTACAACTATTAACCACAGTGTCCTTACCAAGTTCCCATGGCCTATGTTTCTTACTGCATCTTCAGCAGGGTGTCATCGGGTTCAGCCTTACTTTCTGTGCTATGTTGGTTTGTGTTTTTTATAGCTTGTTAGGAGTCTGTATCCTTACAGAAGTATCTGCATTTGAGTGGTGAGTGAAATGATTCCAGCACTATGGTAAGAGGACACTCGATGGTTCCTGCAGTCAGGTAAGCTAAGGAGATTTAAAATTTCATTGCTTTCTTTTTTAATGTGTTTTTTGTGGCAGGCCTAAAAATCAGCAGCCAGCACATCATTGGACTAGGGAAATGCCTTTTCTTTGCCCCAGGAAAATTCCCATTGTATATACATATTATGATGCAGTCTTTAATTGTCTGAATGCATACAATTTTCTCTCTCCTTCAGTGAAAGGATACAGGCTTCATTCACCACAAAGGCGATACACAAGAGAGTGGAACTGAGAATGAAGAAAGTATCTGGCATTCTCTAACTTCAAAGTCCTTCACTTAGCAACCTATGAAGTGTCCTTTGAGCCTAGCTATTGTTTGTATATGAGGTCATAACACTACAACAGGCAAATTTGAAGCTGTATTTAGGTTTTGAATATGCAAAAGTAATATAGCTAGTTTATGATGGAACTTTGTCTCTCAGCAGTCTCAGAGAACTCCGCTTGGGTAATTTCTGTCACAAAAGGTTGTATTTTAAACTTTATACTGCTGTTACAGCCCAAACTCCCAAAATGCTCAGTCTTACCAGATTCCTAATTGGGGCCACTGCCTTCAGGGATCTGAAATATCTGATAGCCAATTAAAACTTGAAAATTTGGAGCTATTTTGCCACTGCATGTGGTAGGGAACTGGAGTATAAATATTTCACTTGATATTTGTTATCTTATTTGATGACTTAGGAGGTTCATGACAAGCTATCTAAATGCCTCTAGTGTTACATTCCTATCTCAAGTTTTGTGTCTCTAATACCTATTACAGTGAACAATCTACAGCTTTCCATCCCTTCTGCATCTGGCAAAATACTTATCTTCTCACACAAAAAATTCTCCTCTCAAAACAGCAATGTCTGTTAAACTTATAAATTGCCTTTGTAGAAATCTAATGTACTATGTGTTGATACAGTGCTGATCTAGAGATTCATTAAAAAGAGTTTCCCCATTCACTTCCCATGTAAATATTTGAAAATGGGGCCATCTTAAGAATCTATCAAAGCACTTCTAAAGCCATGGTACACTGTATGTCCATGTCTTTATCTTCTTGTATTTCTGCTCTGACATGCACTTGAATTTGAATGAAACCAGTGAACCTATCACTCAGAGTCTGCACTTAGTGACCTATATGAAAATAATTTCAAATCTTCTTCCATGGCAAGGTTTAGAAGAACCATAATGTCAAGGGATGAATTTTCAGTGGTGCTCACCATCTTCAATGTGCTCTTAAAAACCAGCTCTGTACACAAATGATCTCCTTACATACCCTACGCATACGCCTGCTGACATGTTTGCTGTCTATCTCAACACAAAGCACTGAAGAGCATTTCAGCTGAGCAACTTGCAAGACAGGTTTGATGTTATACCCTGTCAATTGGCTTGGATGCCACTTTCCTCTGAGTGACGGCGTTTAAGCAGGGAGATGTCAGTCTTTAGGCATCTCTGACAATTTTCAAGGGCAATGTAATTAAAATATCTGTTAAACAAAAAAAATCCTGCCAAAATCCAAACTTACCCTCTCCACACTGAAAGCTTGTGACTACCTTTGTTTGCTCCAACTCTCAAAGAAGACTCTCCATTAGCTTCTTTGGGACTTGGATCAAGTCCTAAGTGTATAACTATGGCAAAAGACCGCACAATGCATTTTACTTGTATAAGATATGCATGAGGGCTCGCATCAGTAAACTCCCCATTACCATGAATGAATCACACATGTGTGACTATATATATATATATATATATATATCAGGATATATATCAGGTCAGGCTTGGCCTGTGAATCAATAGACACACCAATTCTGAAATCCTTGCCAATTGCATAGATAGGTTCCATAGATCTGACTTTGGACTTTCCCATTAGGAAACAAGTAGAAATTTCTGAAGTGCTAAACAACTTTTACACTTCTGCAAGGAATGTAAACCAAAGCAATTCTGGTGAAAGCAAAAGGTCAGAGAACACTGAATTCAGTAAGTGATGGGCTGTTGTTTTGGTTTTCATCCCCTGCAGCTCATTCACCAGCCTTAGTCCTTTTCATTTACACTTTTGTTCTATCAGCACAGATACTCTGGTTTGTTGTCATCTAACATAGGCTGAAAAAAGAAAGCTAATGTTTCAGTGTAGGAAAAAACCCTCAACCAATGATGCATGTAAAGTGTTGTTAAGTTGATTGAGCAGCTGGTTTTTTTGGTATGTATCCCAGATGTTTCATCAGTATGGCAACACCTTACATTACACTGTCTCTGAAGATCTTGGACTAGTCCCATCTGGTCGTATCCTTAGCCTGGAGACCTCAGCCTTAAAGTACCTCTCATTACACAGTGAACCTTAATGATTTTATGACCTAAAATTTTTTCCTTCGTATAATTTAAGCAAGGTGTACAGACAAACTGCTAACATCTGTTATCAATACACTGTACTTAGGGACTTGGATTTATCAGATATATAACTTCTATAAATATATAATAGTACGCATGCAAGTATTTCTAATAGCTTGCATTTAACAGCAGTCATTTAAGTTAAATCATAGAGAAATATTCACATCTAACTATCATTTGTAAAGCTGTATATTTGTTTCAGAATAATCTACAGAAAGAACACTAAAAAGGAATAATCCCCTCAACATAAACAAAAAAAATATTTTATTTCTTTAATTATTTATTGTCAATTTAATTTGCATCTGGCTGGAAACAACATTATGCACAACTTGGGTAAATTAAGGGGATGCTCTCAACATTTACAGAGCAAATGAATCTGAATCCGTATCCCATACTAGTCAAGCACAAGGATGTAGTCATGACTCCAATTCAGGTCATGGCATTTGTGAGGTAGGATCATGAACCTAGCAGAAATTCAGGGTTTGCAACTGGAACTAAGGTCATGAGCTGAGGTGACCAACTAAACAGGTATTGGTGTCTTCTGCAATATTGAAATCATACTACTGCTGGATCGCCTCTCACAATCATTCATTCAACAGTTAAAAGTCTAGCAGGCTTACAATCAATAAACAAGAAACAAAGGATTCTTAAATGCAGGAATGTCAATGGCCTCAGCATACTAATATTGAACCTTGTTTCTAGAAATACAGCCAAAGGCAAGAGAACATTTAATAATCATCTTTAAATCCTTTTGTGTAGCATTCCTCTCCACCAGAAAGTTTATTCACATATCTACTTATTTCTATAATGAACCAGCAAAGCAATTTTCTGGTAATATTTTAAGTGCTTCAGAAAGTCGAGTGGGATCTTTATCTAAAGACTTTCACTCATGCTAACACATTGTCAAACGTAATTTTCAATATTTCTTGAAGTTTTTAACCATTAAAGGATACAGTTTGCCACTTGCTTGAAAATTATGAAAACTGTTTTAGCTTATTTAATATAGGCATTACACATACTAATTTTAAAAAGGGCAATTGACATGAAAATAACTTAAAACTGCAAAATAACATTGTAAGAATTAACATCTGGAAAAGTATTATGTTCTTTCTTTTTAGAATATTGATTATTTTTTTAAAAAGCTTGATGTCTAGATGTTGGCTTTAAGCCAAAAAACAAACCCTGAATTGTTTCACATGGTTGGTTTCTGGAGATGTCACCTAAGCATCAATCAGTGTCAGTGGAAATCAAAGGATTTCCATTTCAGAAAAACTGGTTCCAAAAATTGTTCTCAAGGCATGAGCATGGTGAAGACAAGGTGACTATAAGATACTTTTGTCATTCCCTGATTCCAGGAACTGTCAGAGGCTACAACAGCCTCAGTCTAAACAGTGTAACTGGAAGAGTCTCTGAGCTGCTGTAAATCTACTGTCTGATAACAGACTCTTAAGAAGTTGAGCTAGAAATCAATGGAGCATATATGTGCTCTGGATGCAGCTTAGTATGTGCATGCCCAATTTCAGGGTCTCTACAAACCTTACTGACTACTGCACTACAGTGACTACTGCAGTGTGCAAATACAAATACAGGGTCCACTTTCTTTTGAGGTTGAGTTTGAAACACATTCTGAATGTGTGTCAGGCAATTTTATAGAGGCATGTGTGAATGCATACATAACCACTCAAGACAAGAGTATTGCTGTCTAACCACTGCAGGCATCAGTTCCTTCACAGTTAAATCCAGTAAAGATGAAAACTAACATAATAAAGGTGCTTTTCATGGCATTCAGAAAATTCAGATAATTTCTGTAACAAACAGAGGTAAGGATCTAGTCCTAACATACCAGCATAAAAAGTCAGTACTTTTAAGTCTATACATTAGACAAGCCATTTTTGCATTCTGGCAAAAGCTCTGCTTCTATGGCACTACATTGTTTGTGCCAACTGAAGACCTTGGCCTTGTATCTTCCTGTGACCAGCACACCTCGGCAGATGCTTTGCCAATCTGGGAGGCAGCACTGGGAGGGGCTGCTCAAGAGTGGAACTGACATTTGTAGGGATAAGAAACACATCTGGCTAATGCAACATGAAGTAGTGGTGGCAGTATAAGGGAAGTGAAAGAAAAGTCGGTAAGTCATGCTTCCTTCAGGGAATGTTTCCGGAATGCACAACAGGATACTTCTTCTTTAATAACACAACATGTGCTTATCAGGTACTGCAAAACATATGCCACCTTAATTTTTAATCTTTTCTAGATATCTGTCCCTGTATCTACAGCCCCAAGATTCATAAATGATAAAGACAGAAAAGATCTCGTTCATTCGCACATATTTATTAACACTAGGATTTTACCTTAGGCTATTGGCTGCAATGTGTTTGGCAATTTTTATTCAAGATAGATTCATATGACCACTACAGTGTGGTCTGCTCTTCGATGTAGTCTTGGGGCATATACACAATTAACTCCCCCTCACTGCACATCAGTGGCCTGTTAAGGTTTTCCTAACAACCTGTGTTGATGCATATAATTTCACCTCAATATATGAAGCATAAAAGGGACATTGATGGGTACTTTAATTCAACACTGCATCACTATTTCATACAGGCTGGACCAAGGAGAAATAGAATGTGATCATTAAAGCAACTGTATCTCCCAAGCCTGTCCCAACAGACTATACCCATAGTTAAAACAGATAAATCAAAATAAATTACATATGAAAGCTGATGCACAATGCAGGGAGTGAAAGAAAACGAGATGTTTACTGTATTAAGCATTTACATATGCTCACTATCTCAGCTGCATCACTGCGCAGCTCTTTGTAAGGCTGAAAACAAGGATGCTCAGATTTCCCAAATATTCTGGAAGAAACTCAACAGCAACTGCCACACCTTCCTGGGACTGCATCATCTATGTAGCCCAGATTCCTCAGTTTGAGGTGACAAGGATACGTGCTTAATAATGTAAGTATGGAATAGTTATGATATCTAGTAAATAGATCTCCAAAAGACATTTTCATTGTTCTCCCTTTCCTCATAATAGGGAGCACTGACCACTGCTAAAAACAGCCCTGAGACCCAGTATCCTCCAATTCTATTATCTTGAAATTCCTAAACCTCACCAGTTACAAGGGTTAGTCTTTCAAATTTCAAATTAGGTAGCTATGGATGAGGCAGTTGCAGTGTCTAGAGTCTATGCATGCCAACATGGTATTTTCTAAAAGAAGCTGAAACCAAGCTTATTTTATTCTCCTATACTTTAATAAAAAATTGGCACTTTGACAAATAACAAATCCTGTTGCAGCAGCTCTTAAAAGCCAGGTCAACAAAATCTGACATCTTAAACTGCTGATGAAGATGATTAAGCTCAAAGTGAGAAATTAGGTGAGTACAGGCTTTGCAACTCCTTTCTGACAAGTCTTTTGTGGGAATGTAACTTAAAACATTTTAGAAATTCACTTTTCTGTATGAGACCACAATAAATACATGGAAATTTAAACATTTGAGTTCTGCATATTAAATTGTCCTGCTTCAATAAAGCATAAAAGACTACAGTATCAGTTTTCGTACAAAACAGGTTTTCATCATCACATCTCTCCATCATTGATCATTATTTTCTACATTCTTTGAAGAATGACTGCAATACTAGAGTTTCCCACGTTTTATATAGTAGCATAATATCTTTCAGTAATTTGGTAAATTAATAGGGTACAAATAAGAGGACTTTATTTACTATGTAATATTATAAAGACTGATCCTAGTATACATTTCAGTGATTCATAAACTCCATAATGAATAACTCCATAATAGAATAAACCTAAACCAGTTCATTCATACAACTCTGTTCTCATCACGCATGACCCTTGTTCCACTTGCATTTAGACTACCGTGAAAAATTGTTAGTTTGTGTTATGATCTCCATTTAACTTATTTAAAATTCAATCTGATTTTACAGTAGTGTAAATTACTTACATATCAGACTGAGTCTACAACTTTTATTTGCCAGTCATAAAATGCTTTAACTAGTAATCTGCACTACTACCTAAAAACTGTACCTAAATTAAACCCGTAAGATCTCCAGTGTCCTCACTGAACATACAGCAGCCAGGGCAGATTTAAAAATACTGCAGCTAGGCTTTGTATTAAGTTTATATGGCATTTACCCAAATTAGTCACATTCTTTATCATCAGCCTCTACCAGAGGATGTAGTGTTGTGGAGGGCATTGTAGATGCACATGGTCACTTGCACAGGCAGTGCAATGACATATGCAAATGGCATTCTCCTCTGTGATTTGTACGTGCAATATGAATCTCTTTCATATGCAAGTGACATTGTACAAAATATGAGCTTGTGCATTCACATACAGAACTCTTGTGCCAGCCTCTGTTATACCGTTGCTCTTCCTCACCACCAACGCAGCCTAATGGGACCAGAAAGCAGACGGACTTACTCAACTGGAGGAGAGCCAGCAACGCTACACCACAGTTCCCTGTGCAGTGGCATGTCAAAAAGAAAAAAAGAGCTGATCAGACCACTGTTCTTTCTGACATTTCCAGCTGCCTCTCATCTACATCAGGGCTGCAGTAGAAAGTGTCATGGTGTCACAGCCAAATGTTTTGTGGTCACTCTGCTGTGTCTTAGTAGTAGCTGACAACCTAAGTCCTATAGGTAAATCACCTTCAAACAGCTACAACTTGTAGCTAGTGCCTCCCTAAATAAACTTTGAATAGCCAGCCCTAAGGGAAAAAAGTTAGGTACCTTTAAAAACTACTGTATGTTCTGTCCATACCACAGACTTTTAGCAGTGGAGCAACATAGCTAAAGGGAAGTCCTAATTACACAAAAGCTTTTTTTCCAGTTTCCTTGTATGAGTACAGCTACTCACTGCATTGATTTATTTGCTACCTCTGAAGGGTCAAGACCTGTTCACCTTGCCTATGTGAGTCACCACAGTAACATCAGCAGCTGTAGGTAAATGAACTTAATAGAACTTGGTCTTAAAGCAGAATATGAAAGTGTCTTTAAACAGTTCAAAGAGGCAGTTAGAACAATAAAGGTAAGCAAAGTCTAATAAACAGAAAATGTTCCTTTTCTGCTGTCAGAGGTACAGATGGGCTCGATGGATACAGCTCTTCCAGAGTCTGTATCATGTCTCTGCCAGGAGGAAACACATTGACTTAAAATATTTTGGGATAGCCATCAAACTGTAGATGAAGTAGTACATCCAGTCTCAGCCTCTGATACTGTACAAGTATTTACATCATCTCAAAAAATAAATTATGTTGACTCGAACGTGGAGGGACAGACAATCACAGTAATAATTTTCAAGAATGAGTATTCAACCTGCAAATTGGTTCTGGCATTCAAGAGGTTCAGAAGTATCATAACAGATTAGAAAAGGGGTTTCTGGCCAAAACTTCGCTTTTAAAAACTCAAGTGCCTTGAAGTTTGTATTACTGTTAAATACACATATACACGAAGTAGCAGCAGTAGTAGTGATGCTAGTGAGAATAAAATATCATGTATTAGACAGCATCAGTCTCTGAACCTTCCAAACACCAAAAGAAAATGCATATATCACAGGACCACTGAGATAAAGTAACGCTCAGCCCTAGAGGGCACAGATTTCGTCTTTATGTAAATCAGTGCCTGTCACTGCATGCATGATTCACTGCTCAGAGTGTACTCTTCTGTGACGAATGAGTCCCGCTTAATTTGGCAGTGATTATGCGGGTTGCTGGCCCTCTAAACCCCTTTGAACTTGTAATTGCTGCTGGTTTAAATAATGAACATTAAGGGGAGGTGGATTCATAAAACTGTGGATAATTACAATTTTTTTCTTTTTTCCTTTGTTTTTTTTCTAATGGAAATAAAAGGCTTCTGAGACTGCTGATAACTGTATCATACTAGGCTGTTACCGAAATAAAACTGCAGTCTTGTTCAGTCTTGAGGAAGGAAAGGGAATGGAAAGAAGAGGAAAAAACAGAGGGAGAGGGAGATCAGAATGGCTTGGATGCCAGTAGAAAAGGAGGAGCAATGGCATTCATGAATATTCATAGCTAGTCACATCTGTAGCAGGCTTGCTTTCCACCTTTTTTTCTTTGCAGTTCAACATGGACAAGAAGTGCTAACAAAAGATGATTGTGCAGTTCTATCAGGCTCCAGGTTTGATCTTTGCAGAGCATATGGGGGAACTTTTTTTTAAAGATTTTCGAAGGTTTCAAATTTTTAAAAATTGCAAATGCCTTTAACCAAAGCAAGGGTTCCCTCTCCCTCCCCCAACCCGTGCTGCTTTTTAAAAATTATGTTCCTGTAATTATGAATGTGAAGGAATCAGTTGCCAAGGAAGCATGATGTGTAACATGCAGCAAATTTGTTCCTCCACCCCTTCATGAGCACTTTACTAAATCCTCCAATATTCTTTGATCCAATAAAATTTTGATTTGTGTGTGCAATGTATTGAAACAATGACAACAACAAAAATTGTTATTGAGGAGGGGACAGAAACCAAAGTCAGGCAAGTCAGGCAGTTACTACCCAGAAACAACAAAGAATGAATGATAAATTTAGCAGCCTCATGTTCAATTTTCAAACAACACAGCAGAGATTTATAGCTTTGCTGCTCCCATGGTAAACGAAGCAGCACACAGAAAGCGTGTCTGGTTTTGATTTTGCTATGCTTTCCCCTTCTTTTTGTTCTTTGCCTATTTGCAGGGTTTTTTTTTTAAACTCTACATTTTCTTTATCCTGGTGTGAGATGAATATCAAAGGCCTAGTGCTGTTGGTAAGCCTCCAGCATACAACGGCAGCTCAATGGGATGTTATTAGAACCTGCGTCACAACATGGCAGACTGTGATTAATAGCAACTGTATCAACGGTAGCAACTTCTCAACAACGCCCTCCAGCAGCTCTGAAGGGGCCATGAGAAGAAGAAGGAGAAAAAAAAAAAAAAGGAAAAAAAATTAAAACTAGGAACCAAAGGTTCAGATTTGCACATGAGCAGGTTATGTCAAAACTGTGTGAGTGCTTTCAGCCAGAACACAGTGGGGATATTTATTTAAAAGCATGATACCAAATGCACGGGCTGATCAGAGTTTTATTGTGCAAGAGCAAATCATGTGAAGAACAGGATTAGAGTGATGGAGAATGGGATACTGAAAAGACATGAACTGGTGTTAGAGGTGTATCAGGGTTCTCTCCAAATGTAGAAGAAAAGATTTTCCCAACACTTCAAAACTGCAGGATTGCGAAGTTTGTCCTGTTGCTGCATGAAAGTAGCAGATTTGAATTTACAACAAATGTAACGTGATATCCCATCTCTCTCTCTCTTTTGAATTGCAGCTTGGAAGCTTAGGACTGCACATTAAGAAATGCGAAGCTTATTTAAATATCCTATTCTGTATCAGAAAATATTCTAATTAAACAGACCCTGAGGTTCAAATAATCCAGAATTAAGCTGTTCCAACTATAGCTCATGAACGTATGGTTTGGTCCATAGCAGGCCTCAAAAGAAAACATAGATGCATCAATGACTCTTAAATGTTAGAGTCAGGATATAAACTTCCAACTTGGAAAGCCTTTAAACTTCTGGCCATCCAGTAGCTTGGAGAACATGCTGGAACTTCTGGGATCATCCTATACTTGTATCATTTCTTGGCCCCATCACCACCCCCTGCTGATACTTACCTGGCTCAGTGGATCATTGGTCAGGCAAATAGAACAGAATTTATTTAGTCAACACCAAGACAAAAAACAATTGTGAAAAAGCTTTTTAAATATTTACTATTACCTGCTCCTTCCCAGAAAACTTTTCTGCCACTAACTCCTTCTTTTCTGTTAACAGCATTTAAAAAAAATGCTAATCATTCTGCTATCTTCTGTCTGTCTCTCAGTTAGAAAAAGGGAACCTACAGATGTTAGCAGTCACAAATTAGGGTGTTGGCATAGTATTTACACTAAAAAAATATGTAAAACTATTTCACATTTATATATGTAAGCGCTGCAGCAGATTTAATCCATACCTAAGTGAGAGACGTGGCAGAAGAGTAAAACTGGAAGACTGGCAGTAAGATTGATTAGGAAAAAAACATCAGCAGGTGAAAAAAATAACAACAGAAACAATAAAAAAGACCCCCAAACCTAACAGTTCTGAAAATTACATTATAAGGCTAGGAGTGAATACGAAGGGTTGTGAACACTGGTATATTGTTGTTTCCTCCCTCAGGAGTTACAGTGACATCGCCCAAGTGCTCAGCTCTTGGCCAGTTCTCTAACACTCCTCTCATTCTTAATTGTCACATAGTTAGTTCTACCAAGACAGCAGAGCTTACCCAGTGTATCACAGTCCAGAGGTAAAGGGTTGTATACATAATGCTGAAAATCAACCTGCACATCACACAGGAGCATGCCCAGATGGGTTTTGAATACCTCTAGAGTACTCCAGACTCCTGTCTGGCTCCTCCTCTCTAGGCGAGACCCCCGGTAGGATTCCAGGCATCCTATTCCAGGGGTCTGTTACCTACACCATAAAGAAGTCTTTCGTTATTTTTAAATTGAATCTCCTATGCTCTAGTTCAAATAATTTGCTCTTTGTCTTATCACTGGGCACCATGGAGAAGAGTCTGGTCCCATCCTCAACACTCATCACTTAGATATAAACTTATAATCATTTATGAGACCTCCCCTCAGTCTCCTCCTCTCTAGGCAGAAGAGACCCAGGACTCTCATTCTCTCATCACAAAGAATATTTCCTGATCATCTTGGAATCTTTCCAATAGCTTCCTGTCCTTCTTGAACCAGGGAGCCCCAAAGTAGATGCAGTATTCCAATAACCAGAGCAGAGTGGAGGGTGAGGATTACCTCCTTCAACCTACTAGCCATTCTCTTCTTAATGCATCCCAAGAATTCATCAGCCTTCTTGGTCACAAGGGCACACGGTAGGATCACAGTCAGCCTGTGGTCCACCAGCACCCCTAGGTCCTTTTCTCCAGAACTGCTCTCTAGCAGGTCAGTCCCCAGTCTCTACTAATCCATGGATTTGTTTCACCCCAGATGCAGCATCTATACTTGACCTTGTTGAATCTCATCAATCTCCAGCCAACTCTCCAGCCTTACCCAACCACATAAGTTTGGGTGTATGAATGAAGACTGATGAGAGAGGAGGAAAGGAGATATGGAAAATCTCAGTTCCCCAAAATTTTCATCCATTGCACCTTTCATCTGCTGAGCAATAAATAAAGAACAGTACTAACATTGTTGAAACAGCTTTACTCTGTCAGGGTCTCATTCTAGTAACAAATGTATGGCTTGACTGGCCTGCAGAAATGCCTTTGATTTTGATCTAAACCAAAATTATTATTTCTGTTAAGAACATAGGAAAAGATGGCATAAAGGAAAAGCTATGACATGAAGCATTTGTTTGGATCAAGTATAACTTACTCCTGTCTTCTGTATCCTTGACTGTGATTTTCAGAAATAATCAAAACAAAAGTGACAAAACCCAAAAACCACAATGGGCAAACAGCAGCTTTTAAGTGCTGTGGGAACAAAGAAGTTTGTTTAAGTAACCACTGTTTAAAAATGCATACATAGTAACACCAAAATAAACAGCTTGCGATGTTGTTTATTTTAAGATACACAACAGTAATGTAAAGTGCTGCCTGCTCTGAATTCACGGTGTCCTAACATTATTTACAGATCTGAAGAGCAGTAGGAAAACTCAGCTCTGTGCCAGAAGACTCCCTGTTCTGAGAGCAAAGGTCAGCGCTTTCTGCCTTCACAGCTAGGGGAGTTTGAACATGGAGCCCCGGCAAACTCCTGCACTCTTCTGTCACACAGGTAACTTCTGAACCATATATTAAAATCTCACAGAAGGCACTTTCTGCCAATGGTGTCTTTAAAATGGGTCTGCAAGCCTGTTCCTGGGGAGAGTAATAAAGAGAAAGTAAAGAGATCTTTTCCCTGTCATTTCACTCCTTTAGAAGTCTTCTGAGCAGGCCTGACTCACTAGAACATGTTGAGCCAAACAGAAAAAATAAGCCCAAAAGGGAAGAATACTTACAAGACCGAGCAGCGGTGTTCTGAAAAGTGACTGACTTACTGAACAGATTTATGTCCCCGTGTGCCTGAATTGCATTTGATTCCCTGCTGACAAAAGATGCCATTGACTTCAAACCGTAATAGAAGTTTATGCTATTTTTCTTCATAAAACCAGCCTAGCTATAGGCAAGAAAACTGGACTTTATTCTGGCCAATCCATCGTCTATTTATTATTGTAATTGCATAGATTTACTATTGTCATTGCAACATTACTGTTATTGTATAATCCTTTTGACTGCCAATAAATGAGCCAGAAAGAATCCAACTTGGATCTCAGATCCCAGGCTAAATTTGTAATTCTGGCAATGAGAGGGAAAAAAATAAAAATAAAAAAAAAAGAGAAGCATTATTCTGCTGTGCAAACCGAGCTCGTTTGATCTAGAAATCATTGAGATAAATGTGGAACCCTACAGTTACAATATTATAATGTTCAAGAGCAAAATTTCATTTTAAATTCAAAATACAATCCCTTTCTTCTAGATGCTTTTGAGGAAAACATGTATGAAACTCAGCAGTTTGAGTTAGCAGGCACTCAGTCAATATTTTCTTGTGGTCATTCTGTCTCTCTTAGGGCCCAAGCTTTGTTTTGAATCTTGGAGTCAAATTGCTTTAGAACTCTGTAAGTGAAAAAGAGGTGGAAAGATCATGTTTTTCACCTATTTTTCACATTCAAATTTTTATATAAATCCATAACCAACCCCATTTCAAAGTACACCTGCACTGGGTCCATGTCCTTAAAAATCAACATGAATTGTGAATGCTCAACCAACCTTCTCTGGTTTTGGATAGTCTTCCAAGTGAGTTGACGTCGAATCATATGCCAAAAATATTTGGGAGCACTAAACTGGGTGTTGATTTCACACCTATGTTTTCCTCAGGTATTTGTGGAACTTTATGCACTATGAATGGAGACCAGCAAGAATGTTGTGGCATAGTCTGTGTCTCTGACTATCACAAAGGAGGTATTTTTACCATAAATTTCTCAATACAAACTTGCTTTCTTTGTTGGCCTGACAGCCCCTAAGCCCAGCTGACCTGCATCATCCACTTAAACTCCCAGTGCCTGAAGAAACAATAATTAAATATTTCTGTTAAGCAGAATTCTTCATTTTGGGTCATAAGCCCAGTTCTAGTTTGACTTTATAGGTTAATTTTGCAATAAATTTTCCACTGGAACATAAATAAAATGCTATTAAAAAAACTGAAACAAACACAACAAAAACTTAAACCAGAAGGAAGACCAATTTGGGAAGGTTTCCTTCTGAAAACAGCTCTAATTTCAAGATCTTTTCCAGTTTTTAATCATTAATAAGAAAAGGTAGAAATATGAGAAATGCTTCAGGCAATACTACTTTAGTGTAACCCCAGGAATGCAAGATGGTTCTCAGCAGTATTTCTTCAAATGCTATTTTTTTTTTAGCCTAGTTTTACAAGCGCTAAGTGAAGGCACTTCCACAGATTGTTCTACAATCTCAATGACGGGGGTTTTTGGTTGTTATATTCCATTATTCCTGCAAGGTGTTTTATTCCTCCCCAGTAATTTCTCCTCCTTTTTGTAGTCCCTGTTTATTCACCAGTTCAGGATGCACATTTTGTGTCTAAGGCTAGATCTTGTATTTTTGAGATGGGTGAGAAGACTCATAGAAATAACAACACAGCTCTAGTTTATCTCACCTTGTTTCAGCTTCTGTTACACTTTTTGGGGAATAAGGGCCCTGATAGTCAAGACTTTCCAAACATCCTTTTACACCTTTCTTTGACTCTCACCAGGCTGGCCTGAGGCTAGGTTCATAATCATCAAGAAAAAAAACATTCCTTATGTTCAGTGTGAGATCACAACACAGTGATCTCTCTCTGAACATCGCCTTTCACTACAGCAGCTCTATTGACTTCTTTGCTTAGAACAGTTTGAATTTCCCACCAGCTCAGTTGTGTGATATTTGGCCTCTTTTAGGAGAGATACCTCTTTGCAGAGTGAACCTACAGGGCACTGAGTAGAAAAGCTCATGAGCCCCCAAGCCTTGTTTGAAAGACTTTTCAGCCTTAGCAAGAAGTTTGCCTCAGTGCCTGTTTGGAAGGCAGCAAAGCATGTTACAGCATCACAGAGCTGGAGAGTGAAGTATCATATATTTTCATCTGAGGCTTTGAGAGGGATTCAGATCCCAGGAGCTAAACTCAGGGTAGTTTAACAGTTCTAGGGTTACATTTACTCGTATCCATTCTGGCACAGCACCAGAGTCTTGTCTGTAGACATTTTATTTTCCTGCTGTTCATATGGTTTTGCACTGCTTCATAGTGGGATTTAATCTCCTTTGCAAGCATTATTGTTTTGAATGGACAGCTTTTGGGGAAGAAAAGAGAGAGAAAGAAGCAAGAGCCTTTTTTTAATGAAATTTGTTTGCATCCAAGAGCACTGGGGGATACAAGTTCAGGTTTCAGAGAGGCAGGACAGCTAAGATTAAGTATATCTGTGAATCATCTGCAAACTCCTAGGGTAGATATACATCAAGTAGTGGGGTTTTTCTGGTTTGAGGTGTGTTTACTTGGCACTTAATGGCCACCATACAAGATGCATATACAAAGTAAGTCTTCACAGGGCTTCATAGGATTGTCCTAAACCTCTGCAGCTCATACCACCACTAACAAAGAAGTTCATACCAACTCAGGAAGCACCTCTCTTTTCCTAAGATATGTTTGCTTATGCTGCAGAGGGTCTATGTGAAACTGGAAGAAATATAATTGAAAAGAGATAGACCAAGCAACACAATTCTTTGAATAACCTGCTGAAACAGTAAAGGAGGATGGAAGGGAGAAGTAAATTATTTCCTCCTTTTTGTTCACAATAATTAACCTGTCTTCGCATGTTTCCAATTTGTTTCCTACTTTAAACATGAAAAAGACAGTTGGAATATCCCTTTACAGTTGAAATTAAAGCATCCTTTAGAGATCTAGATTTCAAAGTGTTCCCTCAAATTAGCCAACTTTCCTCACAATTTAGGAGTGCAATTCCTAGGCACCCATGCATCGCTACGCACCACTCCTTTGCTGACTCCCCCAAGTACACACATCAGTTTTCTGACCACATAATGCTCCTTATTCCAGTTGTTATCACACATATCATGACCTTTCTCATGAGTGATACCGTATATCTCTGAATAGTCAGTTTGTGGACTATCAAAACAGCTGTCAGCTGTCCGCATATGCTCCTCGCAGTAGCCTTTCAACCCTATACTCTTCACTCTAAGTCACCTTCCTGCTTCCCATTTCTTCATTCAAGCACAAGTGGGAAGCACCTGTATGAATCAAAAGAGGCAGCAGAAAGATCAGGACTGGCTGGAAAGCTGCCAAAGTCCTATTTCACATCAGGAAACTCCCTTGGCTGCTGAGGAGAGTAATATGCACTAGTGACTTAAATACAAAGATGCATTTGTTAATACTATCACACTCCCTTTATTATGACTCTTGCCCCTGGGCCAGCAGTTGATGCCCAAGGTTCTTTTTCTTGCTGCTTTCTGGGTAAGTTATTTGATACAATTTGCATGGAATAATTACTGCTTCAGATCAGCAGCAAGGGAAGGACCTGACAAACAAAAATACCTGAGTCTGAGCAATTTAAGCTGAAGTATCTTGCAGCAATCACATGCTGTCCTTTGGAGCATAAACCAGAAAGCATATAACACTCTCATACTAAACCCTGCTTCATAAAGAGGAAATCATATTGAACTTTCAAAGCCTACAGAATTTCAAGTACTTTTACAAGCATTGCCTTACAGTCCTGCTAGTTCAGCAGCAGGACAAAACCACAACAGAAGTGCAGGCTTCTGTAATTCAGTTGATGCTAAGTATAAGACACAGGATCCATGCAGAGTTTTTCATCTGTAAATACCAAAAGGACTCCAAAAAGCAGTCATCATCATTCTGCCATACTGCTTAAACCGGGATACTGTGTCTTGCCATGGTCACAACTATAGACAGAACTGAGATCCCTCCATGCATGCCTGAGCTCCCCTGTGCTAAATCATCCCAGGGACAGTCGTGAAGGTTCACCCATGAAAGAATGTGACTGATAGCTGACAACTCAAGAAATTTGTCTTGCTATCAGAGAATAGGGGACCCTTGAAAGACTGGTTAAGTATAATTTGTGGATAAAGTGAGCATAGTTTTTAATGCTTATTAAGATGCAGAATTGTGTTTGCTTCTCTGACTTTCTCCTGTTATGATTTCACTGCTTCATCTTGCCTGGTTTTTTTCAAAGGGATCACTAATCTGAATTATGTATCTGTAATCAAATGTGTGATCACAGAGAAATTAAATCAGGGTTTTTTAACTTAACTTGGAGGAAAGAGAACTGCTTTATAAAGATATAAATACTTCACATATATCAACTAATGATGCAGCTTACATCATCTTTAAGGTTCTGTTTAACTGACATAACAAACTTCAAGGCGGTCTAGGCTATACTGTGAACTTACAAAACCCTACTCCTTTTATATACATAGAGAAAGTGAATAGGAGATTTCCCATTCCTAAGCACTTCAGTCAAATAGTATTACCACAGAATATCCACTTTATAATACGGAGCTGATACTTTGAAATCTACCTCAGACCAAATAAAACTTGAACCACATAGTAGCCCAATTTCTATTGTATTAAACAAATGCAGGCTTTTTTTAAACACAAAAATATTTTCCTCTGCTTCTTTGGGTCCTCTGATTCGTTGTGCTCAGATTGTAGAAGTATGTTGTGAGATGTTAAACTTTTTATGGACTTAAGTAGTCAACTGCTACAAATAAAATACATGTTTTGAACTGCCATAATAGAAAGGTAAAACCAAGACTTAAAAATATCTTTACAGCATTATACAGCGAGTTGACAACCTATCACCCAGTATTAGACAAAACAACTGAAATTAGTTCTGGCAGATTTGGGGCTAGCAGTTAAAAATAAAAATAGCAAATGTAAAAGCATAAAAACTGTATTGCCATTATGCTTAAAGACAATAATAAATCTTTAAAGATGCCAATGATTGCTTTGGATAATGCAAATGGCTGCTGCCAATCAACTCTGAAATATGTGATGTGTGGTATTCTAAATACCCTAACTCAAGGCAAACTCCACCGCACTGCAAGTAATATTGTCTGCCATGAACCACTCTCTTCATTAGGGTACAATAAGAATTGACATCTCCATTTCTCAGTAGTTGTGGAACTGTTGGCAGAAACACGCTTTTTTTCCTTATGAAATAACTCTTATTTTACACAAAACTTATTTAAAACCAATTACTCTGCTCATGGATCTTGAAAAGACGGTCTTAAATAAACATATCCTGAGGCAAAACTGAGAGGCAGTATCACTTTGCAAAAACAGCAGTGACTGCATTTTCTCTAAAAGTATATTTTATATATATATGTACACACGTGCACACACTGTAGAGAAAGAGTGGAACTACGAGCTTTCTGATGACAACAGGTTTTGGTACTGGAACTTTAAGATACTCAGAAGAATTCTCACCTCTAGTTGACTGTGATCTTGATTTTCACAGGCTGCAGCACAACATTTATTAGCGCAATATCCTCAGAGTGTTTAAACACTATTTATATTTGCATGTGCTTTATTTAAGTCCCTTTTTACTTTGTGAGCCATGAAGTCAAAACTCCATCTAAATGAATTCTTGTCACTATAACTTCTTTGTTTCAATTACTTTAAAGAATTCATTACTTCAACTTTAGTATTCCTTCTACTTTTCTTTTAAGTTATTCCTATACTAACTCTGCAAAGCTTTGTAACAACCAGAAAACACTGGTGGCTGATCCTATCTCTTGCTAGGCCATGTTCAGCTTGCTCGGCTATTTAATCAAGACTTAACTAACATCATGCACATGTTTTTCATTACACCATTCTCAGTAATTCCTTGGTTGAAAATGGCAGGTAAAACATTACATTGGGAACTAACATCTAGCCATGCTATCTGATAGTTTGGTGGTGGCTGACTTCATATGCCACATGAATGAAAGGTACTTTGCTGTGGTCCTGATGTACTGTGTTGCCTGTTGGTGAGAAAGAGGCAAATCCAGGCAGGGCAGTGAATTAAAAAGAAAAAAAAAAGAAAGGAGAGGTTAAGGTAAAGCCTAACTAGCTAACATCAGACAGAGTAGTGCTAAAAACTATTATAGCAGGCCTGGAAAAGAACCATCAGCTAGGCTCAAGAGGCTAAATCAACCTGTTAGTGACTTGAATGGACTTTGCTGCAGCCCCTCAGCCCACCAGGGATTTGGAGAAGTGAAGGGGATGAAGGGGAAGGGAGAGCTGGAGGGGAAGGGTGGTGCATTTAATTTACTTGTCCCTTGCAGATTCTCAATTCGGGGATTGTTTGGGGGGGATGCGTTATGTATGTGTGCGTGTGAATTTCACCCTATATATAACTTGGAATCTTATTAGATAACAACTCAGTGACACTGCAAATCCAATATTTCTCAGAATGCTATTTTTGAAGCTGAAACTCTCAACATACTTTGATATACCAAGAAGTACAATAAAGATCCTCCTTTCAAAATAAAATGAGAAGTCAGGAAAAATACAACCAAACAAATGCACATGTAATAATTTCCAGGCAGGTTTATTTTGGTTGTATCCGATTATTTAAATTTTGGACTGTCTCTTTAATTTGAGGAGCAGGGAGAGAGGCGACAGATGGCAGACAGAATTGACTTATGTCCTCTATTCTTCTGCAAAAGAAGGGGGAGTACAGAAAGTTTGATCGAGGCAGAAGCTACAGTACGCAGGCCTGGCTATAACTATCTAATAGGTCTTTTGACTGATTGGTTCAGAATATTTAGGGTTTTTTTCTCCTCCAGACAGGCTTTGTAACAAACCCACAGTCCTGGAGGTTGCCATGGGTGACGAGAGCGCTGACATCCAGTTCCAACTACAAATAAGAACATGACAAATGGGCCCAGAGCCCTCCAACAGCCCTGAACCTTGGTGACCCCCTAAAATACCCAGCATCCCCATACCCATACCACCTCCCCCCCCAAAAAAAAAGGCATTACTGAGTATATTTTTTAAAACTGAAAGCTTGCACTTAATTGGAAACACTGCCATGTATCTGAAATGCTTAGGACAGCATGTACAAGTAAAAATAAATCATGCGGCATTGTTATTTAATGCGCTGTGACATCATTTCCTGAAATTAAACAGAGATGACACAGATTCAGACAGTCCCTGCTAAGGTTCAGTTCAAACAATTCACAGATGTTTTCCTCCAGCCAGCAGAAAACAATGCAGGGCTTAAAGCACTCCTCTCCCTCTCCCTCTGCCCTTCTCCCTCCTCCCCTCCCTCTCCCCAGCCTTTTCACTGGGACTGGGAGCTATGGCAGTTTTATAATACATGCTCCTGCAAAAATATTCTTTTTTTAATGTAATTACTCAGGCTGTTGTACTAAATAGATGGATCATTGTGTCACAAAAGCATCAATTTTTCAGAAGAAATAACAGATGTCTATGTAACAATGATTAGATTAACCACTCCCAGACAAAGCTAGCTTTTGAGGCCCACACACCCCATGACCCCAGGTTCCCTCTTCTGTAGGGGGTGGATGTAGAAATGTCAGATCTAATCTTAGATTCCATTTTTAAAACAAACAAAGCCCCACCCCATTTCAGTTCTTTTCTTTTAAGATTGTGGTGTTTAAAAGGTATACGTGTGCTCGGTCTGTTAGTAAATCTTTGGGACTGATTTGGTGTCCAAGGACTAGGAGAACTGGGAGGATAAACTTTTTGATTTCTACTTTTACTGTGATCAGGCTGGTAATGCCACAGAACAGGCAGGACAGGAAGGGGATTCTGGTGATGGGGCAGGGCTGTGCTACCACTGCTGCTAACAGCAGCCACCAGCTCTTCAGGTGGGAGATCAGAGCAACTTTGGGGTACAAAGATGCACATCTCCATCACCCTGAGGACTGTAGGTCATGAGAATGTAATGCTCAGACATCAATTTCTCTTTAGCACTAGAGTACAATCATTTAATGTCTCCTCACAAAGTTTGTCCAGCTGAAAAATGAATATTATTTTGCAGGACATGCTTCCAGTTGAGTGGTGTCTGTACAGTCGGAGTGGTGTGTCCTACACCAGCAAGCAACTTACTGCCTGACTGCAAACTCAGCACACAGCCCTGCCAAAAAAGCAGAGTCGAAATAAAACTGTACCTTGGGCTCCTACAACTCTCTAACTGTGTGGCACATTGATGCAGAAATGGCAGCCACGCGAATCCCCATGCAGGTCGTTTTACAGGCTACTCGGAGAGCACTGTTTGTCTCCTCAGTGTACCCTGTGACTGTATAGTGCATTACAGTGTGGACCAACACAAGCACTAAATTTCACTAGAATGTCTTCACTTTCCTGTATTTTCTTGAGTTTATCATCCCTCTTGTCAGTTTTAACTGGAGAAAGGTCAGTTGTATTTTTGGGCTGGCTTTTGTTTATTTAAAGTACAGCAAAAACAGCAACATGAAGAACGTTCTTACTGGATCGTGACTGTGAGGAGAGCTGTTCTACTGTCTGATGTGCAAGTAAGCTGTGCAGTGTGGAGTGCAGTAGCTTGCTATGTTCCTGACCCTCCTTCAGGTACTATTCCTAAAATCACAATATGGGAGGAGGTGTTTAGAAAGGTTAGATGGTTTCAACTGTTTTAAAACTTTGCTTCAGGACTGGCTTCGGTTCAAAACATTCATATCTAGACTCAAATCTGATGAATAAACAAAATAGGTGTTCTGCACAAAACACTTCGTAAGCCATTCATCAAAACATGATAGATATATTATATTCACAGATAGATCTACATAAATACAGAAAAAATCCCAAACTGTTTTTGGTAAGGCTATTGGTATTATCCAATCTGGCTACTTGACTATGACAAGTAAAGAACATTAATTCAGTTAAAGACAAAAGCTGTGGCTTGTTTGTTCTAACACATTCCAGCAGAACTTACTGTAGACTGCTGCAAAAGCAGTGAAACCAAAACCTACTCTAAAAGGAACTGTGTAAAGAGCAAGCTTCTCAGCCAGAAGACTCTGAAAATCAGGCTAAAATGACACTGTTCAAACAAATGCTAGGAGACAGAACTTCAGCTAGCAAAAAACCCAGCTCAATTCCACTGACTTCAGGGGAGCCATCCCAAATACCATCAGCTGGGAATCATAGAATCATAGGATCATTAGGGAACAGAAGGGACCTCAACAGAGCATCTAGTCCAATCCCCCTGCCACAGCAGGACCACCTAGACCAAGTCACACAGGAACACATCCAGGCGGGTCTTGAACATCTCCTGAGAAGGAGACTCCACAACCCCCCTGGGCAGCCTGTTCCAATGCTCCATTACCCTCACTGTAAAGAAGTTCCTGCTGATATTTATATGGAACCTCTGGCACTGTCATAAAGAAAGATTATTTTGCAGGCTACCATTGGTACACCTGGTACTTTTAGTCGAGATGAATATCTTTCTATAGACTGGAACAAAAGAGAGAACCAAAACAGAATTTTAACAAAGGGCATCATTCCAGGTAAGTGTCAAGATATAAACGTGTCTCTGTCCTACTGGCTCTGTAAAAGAAGAGGAAAAAATGCTGAATGTTGCATAATTGCAAGTAACATAGTGTAGTCCTTGATACACTGTGCTGCAGAAAGGGATGAACTACCAGAGCCACAAGTCCACAGTATGGTATAATTACTTCCTTTATAGCTTTGTTCTCTTCTGATTATGTACATATATTTTAAAGGTCCTCCATCCTTCAAAAGGCCATGGAAGGAGGTGGAGCGGACCTGTATAGTTGCTGGTAAGAAATCCTAATCTCAACATTGGTGCAAACTTGAGGAGTCTATACAATTTGAGCACTTCCTGTTTTCACTTCGTAATCAAATATGTTCTTTGCAGGGCAAATAGGGGAGCACTTGAGGGAGGAAACAGAGATGGCTGAGAGGCTAATTGAGTGTACTAAGGACTCCTTGGCATAGAGGAAAAAAAGTCTTCCAAAGCTATGAATAAACTCTCCGCTTGGGGCTTGGGTCAGATTTCTTGCTGTTTCTTTTCTTTAACCACCTTTGAACTCAAACAAAAACAGCCTTAATGTCAGGTTTACCTTTCTGATGTTGTAATCTTTATGTACTATTGAAAAGCTTATACTACCAGACTAGGATTTCCTCTACTTTCTTAAACACTGGATATTATCCAGAAAAAGCATACACATTTCCAACCAATTCATCCTCAGATCCTTCATCTTCCAGTACTGTTGTAATACCAAACGTAAGACAGAGCTCAGTAAGTGAATGAGAACTTGCATTTGGTTTTCAACAATAAAAACATGTATGTGTACCCTATTTCAAGTATAATTAAAGTTACTGCAAAATGGAAGCTGTGATAGGGGTTAGAAATTGTTTGGAAAGACACAGTTCAAGTGCCTCTCTCTCCAAAAATCTACTTAGGCAATTCAATTTTTAAAATCGGCTACTGTAGGAGTTTTCAAACTGATTTCATAAAGGAAAAAAAGCATTTTATTTAAAATCATAAATAAATACACTTAGGCAGAACTGAATTATTCTCTTTGAATTTGAAAGTCCAAAGGAATTTCAAGTTTAATCCACGCCATCAGAGATGGACTGACACTGCCTCTCCTTCCAGGGAAACCAGAGGTTAATGATTTTTGTCATATTGAGACTAACAGCTAACAATTGCTACAGTTGGCCTTTAGTATTTTGTTTGTTCTTTTGAGGTATTCAGAATAGGTGACAATGGCTTGCAGTTGAGAACATATGTAGAGAGACCCCTGTGGCTTATGGAAAAGTTGCTCCATGCTGGTTGGGTGTTTGAAAAAAAAACACAACCAGAGCTCTTTTATGTTACTCTCCTTAATGAATGCATGAATGTCAAAATGTACCAATGGCCCATTCAGGGGGCAAAGCCTAAGCAGCTCCTTCTTTAAGAACACATCCTGAGATGTAAAATACATTTGCTTAACAAATTAAAATAATGAGATAATTCAATTAGTTTCTTTAAAAAAAAAGAGAGAGAGAGAGAAAGAAAAAAGGGTACATCAGGGGATTATTGTAATACAAGAACAGGTCATACAGCACAAAGGAGGAACAAACCAATTTGAAATAAGGTTAGAGTAGTAATGAAGGAATGTACATTGAATCATGGACTGCCATTGTGAAGTTATTTACTTGAAACAATAAAATTGTACATCACAGATTTCCCTGTTCTGGCTCAGCCGGTGTTGCACTTTGAATGGACAAGCTAATTTGAGAAAAAGTGCAAGATCTTTAAAAGAAAGGAGTTCTCTTCCTTTCCTGCACGTGTTTATGGCAAGAATCTTTCTGAAATTACATTGCACTGGTCAGGGGTCTCCATTATCAGTTTGCAGGTCTGAGAATTACAACACAGTAAATCTTTCAACACCTGCAAACTCATTAAAGTTTGGACGGTAAAAGGTTTGAGGCTTTTTTCTGTTCATTTAATTTGATTTTTGTGAGACCATCCTCACCAGTGATGGCAAATTCACTCAATTCATACAGTGTGGAGAGGGTCAGGAGAGTAAGGACAGAAACAAGGAAAAGGGATTTCAAAAAGCCAGGAGGACTTTGCTCAAGACAAGTGAGAGGCAGCTGACTGTTTAACAAGTAGGTGTCAATTTCTTTCAAGGAGCACATGAGAATAAAAGGTAGGGAGAAAAAAAACACACAATATCACAAATTTCGTAAGAGGTAATACAGGTTACACAGAGACACATACAAAACAAACTGGCTTATTTGTGGCCCTGCATCTTACTGTCTGCCTGGCCTGTACTCCTCCTCTGAAGAAACCCTACAGCTAAATCAAAAACCCTCCACTCACACTCACTCGATTTCCAAATTAAAAACATTTTACAGGTTAGTAAATCTCCAGCTGAGGTGATGTAGCAAAGAACAGCTGTGAAGTAATTTTGATAATGATGAGAATAATAAGCACATGGCAAGGTTCAGGGCTTTGCTGTTGCAGCTTCAGTGCTCCTGAATAGATAAAAGTGATTAAATACTCCTGATTATCCCTGACCAATATGTAATGGATTTACAGCCCTTTCAATTAGTCAGTATTTGCTTAGGACTCATTATTTTGTCTTTGGTTAAGTAATCAGCCCAGAGACTCATGTTCTGTCTAATTCCTCTGAGCCAAGTGGGTACAGGGCACCTGACCTTTGAAATGGCCATAGCTGGGAGGCAGGAATAACCACTGCTCCAGCAGAGACACTGGCTATTCCAGCTAATCCTGACCCCACAGGCCAGATCAATGCACCTTAGTTTGCTACTAATGTCCTTACATCAAAATGATGGTTTAGAAATGTGGATCTATCGCTCCCCCCTTTAGCTGTGCTGCTAGCAGAACAGTTCGATAGTCCCTATCATAAATAAATCGGGTCCTGAAATCATTCCACTGTAACCAACATTGGCTGCCACTGAAATTTATAAAACTTTGTAGAAGAAGGGGTAGTTAATAACAGTTAGCGTTTCAAGCCTTATCAAGTGAGAAACAATTTTACACTTAGAGGGAGAGGAAAATCAATTGATAATTTTACCAGTTTCCATCGTTTCCCACAAGAAGCAAACTTTAAAGAGTGTTACTAGCTTTTCTGTGGAACCATGTTTTGATGCCTAAGTGAAGCTATAATAGTCAACAGAACACCAACACATAAAATCATTTGCAATCAGGAGGATAAAGACAACCCATGGAACAAGATGTTTTTTCACATATTAGTCTTTCCCCCAAATGTGAATATATCCAGCCTTTGATGGAATGGGCTTTAAGGGAAGCTGAAAAGGTGCTTATTATTTCTATTGCACAACTGAAGAATGAAGGAACCTGTCAGCCTTCTATATTTCTCACAAAATTTAACAATGGCAAGTTGGCAAGCTGCTGCTTTGACTTCTCTGACATCCACAGTGCGTGTCAGCACACGCAGACCAGGGCTCTACCTTCCACGACGCACACATCAAGTTTGTGTAAACAGAGGCCAGCAATAAAGAATCCAGAAGGCAGAGCTTTATATATGATAAAGCAAGAAACCCCCTTTTTGTCTTTAGGAACATTTTGAGTAGTGCAAGGCAAAAAATGGTTACTTTATATGTAGGTGTTCTATGCTAAGGCTTTGTACTCACTATCTCTCCATATAGGCATGTAGGGGTGGGGGTGTGTATATATATATACACACACATATATATATAGGTTTCTTTCAGATTTGTCATGATTCCAAGAGCCAAGAAAAAAAATCTAGGAAAAAACCCCCAAAACAACCAACAATAATTGAGTCGTAATAATGGCCAAAAAAATTATGGGGAAAATTGATTTCTAATAATGATGAATAAACCTCATTAAGCACATGAATAGATATCTATTTTGGTTTTGGGCACCACTTACTGTGAGATGTTGGAAAAGCCACGCTCTCATGATATTTGTTGCTACTTTGGGGAAAATGCCTCTTTTCTTCTGACGCTTTTTGTCCTTGTCTGGGTCATCGTCATCCCCTGTACCAGGTGAGGCTACACTGTTGTCTAAACCATCTCCTACAACAAAGAGAAAAACAGGAAGGAGACATTAAATGAACAAAATACAGAAGCCAAAAAGCATCATCAATTATCAAGACACTGACACGGGTTTGTTTTTATTTGCTAGATCAGGCACATACAATCTTTCATTAAACATGAGTTCTGATACAAATAGGTAAAACTTAGAAACCATGTCTCTCCAAAAAAATAATTTTACATTTCACACATACATAAATCATTAATTCAATTATAATTGTGTGCTTGACATAGTGCAATAGTTCTTTGTCAATTATGGGATTCAACGTGGGAAAACCTACCACAAGAAAACCCATTCACTGTAAATGCATCCCTACAACCATTCTGAATACGTACTATAAGTAATCAAGTTAAATGTTCTGTAGTCTATATATTTGAGGCTCTCTGCAGAGGTGGTAGTAACCATGTCACCGTTCAGTGCACATAACACACTGTCAGATGAGCCCCTCCCCTTAGCTATCACCTCCCAACACACACACATACACACGCACTAACACGTACACCTAGCGTGACCCTGCATATAGCATTTGCATGACATGAAAACTTCTATATCTCTGCATCAGTGGTTATTATCATTAAAAAAAAAAAGATGCACATCAAGGTAGAGCTCTCACTTAATCAGAACTTCCCATCAACATCTTTCTCTTCTGTGCTTTTCCCTGGCATTAATTGTGCATTAGCAAAAATCATTTACTTTTAACAGTCATAGTTATTTTTTCTTGCCCTCCAGCAAAAATGCCTTGAAAGCCTGCCTGGAGGGCATCTAAATTATGTATCTGAAAAACTCTTCTGGCAAGGCATTGCAGGACCCCTACTTTCTTAAAATTCATACGAGCACGTCTTCCTGTTTTTGGGAAGGCATCAATCAAGAGCAGCAATATATGCCATATTCCTACATTAATATTTGAACTAATAACTTTAAAAAAAGGAAAGAAACAAGATCCGACTTGTGGCATAATCAAATGCAAAATAAATGAAGAATACTGGGACAGCACTGAGACTTTATAGATTGCTGTGTTTTCCTTACACATCATTAGCCCGGAGCCACACGAAAGAGGAAAACAGAGAAGTGGAGAGTTTATGCTCCCTGCTGGTGTTTAAGAAGCCGAGGTCCTGGAAGGACATCTGGGAATTGTGCTGAGACGGTGGTTTTTGTAATTTAAGAATAGACATTCATTAGCAGTAAATGCCATAAATCCCATGCTAAGTAAAAACCTTGTCCAAGAAAGCCTAAAACAATAAACTCTGTGCTCAATGTAGCCTGAGCTAAACGCTCCATAGTTTCCTGAGGAATGCTATAGATTCACAAGCTAATTCCTATAGCCTTGTCTAGCTCTGTAGAGCTACTAAACGAAATACGTTGCTGCTACATACAGTCCATTTGCTTCAAAACTTGCATTTCAGCTCCATCTTCCCTCTCATGCCAGATCACCCTTCTTACACTGCCTCCCCTCTGAAAAACCAATCCTTTTGGACTGGAGAGACAGAAAAAGCCACAGCAAAGAGCTGGCAGATTAATTTTATTGACATTTCCATTTTCACTGCAATGTGATACCCTCCATCACATGGAAGAGATGACCCTCACTATTTACAGACTGACAGGCCACTTCATTACAACCCCCCTGCCCCAAGGCAGAGCAGCTCCTTTCCATCTGCCCAAACACCAGAGCAAGACCCTGAAGTCACTGCTCTCTTTCTCATGCCTTTTCTTTTTTTTTTTTTCTTTTTGGCCTCTGTTTGTTTCTGTTAATGATAAAGAAAGTAGAATCACAGCAAACTAATCTAAGAGCTTATGGAAGCCTTATATACTGTAACCAACCTACTGTTCACTTTCGCAAAGATGCTGGTTATTTAGAAAGTGCTCCTTTCCGTTGCCCCCTCCCCCTACCCCCCACCTCCCCCGCATATTCTACCCTACCCCTCTCTCTCTCACACACACACACTTTCCCCTATGCCAAGGAACTGCTGCAAGGCAAATTCTCACAAACACTAATGGCTTCTGACTGCTCCTTGGCAACCCCAGCATTTTAACCTGGGTGGATATGCTCTCCAAAATACAGACACTGGAGCTATCTCATCAGCTGTTCATGTGACACAGATGGAGAGTGGCTATTAGGAGCCAGGCAATGGGCCTTGGGGATCTGAGGTGCTGTACTGTAGCCTCAGGCAATTTTGAAAAGCAGTACCCAGAGATGGGGGGAAAAAAATCCCTACTGAAAGTGCAAGTTTGAAGTCAGTCGGTCTGTTTGTCTATCTGTCGTGCAGATAAAGATATCTTTGTCTCTTTATGTAAAAGCTATGTGTGTATGCACAAGATGTGTGGAGATATAAAACTTCACTCTGCATCATCCCCTCGCACCGCAGAAACACCACTTCACTCTCTATATGGATATACTCCTGTTTGTCTACGCAAACAAACTCTCCTGGTTGTGAGCATCTGCAGCAGGAGTCACCTACATGCTAAATCAGTGCTCAGACCTTCTGGAAAGGTTGTTAATATCCTGGTTTTAAAAAGCTAATAGCAGCCCAGGAGATGAAAGTTCAGCTGAAGCAGTTAAAATGGTTAGAGTTACTGCTTCCCTGTTTCAGAACCTCAGGAAAGGAAATTCAAATATTGTACCTCTGAATGACCTGAGAAGGTGAATACAGCAAGATTTGTTGCTTTTGGTGAACTATAGGCCCAAATCTGTTAACCTGTATTGTCATATCTTTACTAGGACTGAAACTACTCACAGTAGTGGATACTGCTGTTAGCAGCAAGAAATTATAGGAGTAGCCCATAATTAATCTTTTCAAGATGGAATAATTTACTTCTTGGATATGGAAGGCCTGAACTTAGTTTGCTGTATCCAAATAAATACAAGTTGCTTTAAATTAATTTTAAAAAGAAATTTCAAAATTGAAATAAAACAGACTTCAAAGTCACTCTATGGCAGAGTGGATTAACTATATTTTAAATTGCTGTAAGATAGAACCCAAATTTAAATCACTTAAACCATCATTACAAGTGATTCTGCTTATAAGAACTTTTCATATCCTGATTTAGATGGTAATTTGCGGAGAGAGTAGAATCAAGTCCTAACTTGTATGGAAATTGAAATTACATAAGCATAGTTATTCTAATTTCCTAGTGAGGAAATTAAGCCTAAAATTTGGCCTATTGACTCTCTTTCACACAGCAGCCAAAAAAAAATGAAGGGTGACTTTCTCTTGCTTCTTGTGTAAAGACTACAAGTGACTGCAAAACCCTATCACTTTTCTAGGTAAGTGGAGAATTGGCACTCCCTTTGTGGGGCTGTCAATTACTATGCAGAGTTCAAGTCAGTGGAGAATTAGGCATATTACCCAGCTTGTTTAAGATGATATAGATGCTATGCAGTAGACTCAATAACTCCTATAAAAGATAGAGAGAGTTCACCAGAAACTTTTCAAAGTGTCCCACACAGCCTTTCTTAGAGAACTTTCTTCTAGGGGAAGAGTTTGTGGAGAAGGCTGAAGATGCAAGCCTTCCTTACACTGTGAGAAGTCAGTCTACAACACTAGCTCTGTGTGCAGACACCCTTAGTATATGCTATCTTTCTCACAAGATAAATGATTTTGTGTTTAAAGTAATTCAGACTACCTTTTATCTAAAAAAAATACCAAGTAACTAAAACCCAAGTTTTCCTTGGCACCATAATTGCAAACTTAACTTGCTGCAAACTGAATTGACTGGACAGATTAGCTTGCTGATCCTAGTGTTCATAAAGCTAAGGACTCTTCAGGAAACAGAGTCCAGTCATACAGAAGGACTGTCCATCCTCATTGTATCAAGTAATTCCTCTTTAACAGTCCTTCACACTATCAGTATTATCTCAACCTTAGACCCTGTTTGTGTTCACCCAGCAACAGAAAAAGCAAGTGCTGTTTAGAAGATGCTCATCTAGTCTTTTCACCATTTGTGAACAGGATGAATAACAGATTTCCAATCTATGCAAAGAAGGATGAAAAGGATAACTCAATCAGGCCAAAGTACAGGAGCTTGGCAACACCTCAGATTCAAACACTAGAAACACTTTCTATTAACACTAGAACAGTAAGCAGAGCAGTAGGAAGTAATTTCTGGAAAAATATATTTTAGGTTTGAGTTTCTTCACCATCAGAGGTCTCTTACAACTTCATGTTTTATCATGTGGAAGGAAATGAGAGAAGAGCAGAGGTATCCTATGGTGGAGAGAAGACAAAACACTGTTGCAAACAACATGAAAAACAACTTAAAGGATTAAGAAATGGTACGGTGCAATGCGTTCTGCTGATCTTAAGTAAACTACGGTGCAATCTTTCACTCCAGTATTTTGACAGAGTAGAACATGTAGATATAAATGAAAAACAAAGACGAGGATCTGCATGCAGCTTATATTCTCAATTTGCTATTATTGGTTTTGTTTGTACTCATAAGGTGTCCATCTGGACACATAAGTATTGTAAACCATTAGTAATACAGATATTCAGATTAGTAACATGATCCACATCACCTCCAGAGAGAAATCTTTAAAATCTGGTTAATTACCACTGCAAAAGAACTGGAAAGGTAAGTGACTTGAAGATAAGACAGTCTGTGCTGTAGGGAGGGCTAAGAGAGAAGGAAGGTCAGCTCCAGAATCGAAGTCTGTTCATGATAATTCCTTATCTACATTCCACCCTCTCAAAATCATCATGCTTTTGGCCTTACAGCTTCAGCAGATCACAGACCTTTGCTTGAAGTGGTGGTTGTAGGTTTTTCTTCTCCTCTCAATGATCATTATTCACGGAAGTTCACTTAGTCTCCTCACACCAAAAGGCAATACTTATCTACTGCATCTTACTGCCTACGGAAACTGAGTTAAGATAGGTTTAGGGGTGGCAAACCTCAGACTTTGAAAAAAACAAATAGGTCAAGTAGACATCCTAGATTGGACCTGTGCTGTCATCAGCAATGCTCTGCCTGCATGTGTATTAGTTTTGATAAATTAGTTGACTGCAAGAGGAAAGGAGCTATCAAAATCTCCTTTAGGCCTGACACAGTTAACTAGGTTGCTCTGTTCAGGCACCACTAGCCCCATCCTGGAACAGAGTATCATCAAGTGAGTTGCTCTAATCAGCCCACTGCATTCACCTTTTTTTGTGCCTCTGAGACACCAAGCACGTATCTCCTGGTGCTAAGTCTGCTACCACTGCTACGTGTTTCAGGGAGCATTTTAGAGATCCCTATAGCTAATGTTGTTCTTCAGGAATTAGTACTGGACCCAGTCTTGTTCAACATATACATCAATACCCAGAAGAAGGGAAAGAGTATAGCCTTAGCAAGTTTGCTGATGATACAAAACAGGGGTAAGTGGCAGACACATCAGAGGGCTGTGCTGCCATTCAGTGAGACCTGGACATGCTGGAGAGGTGGGTGGGAAGGAACAAAATGAAGTTCAACAAGGGAAAGTGTTGTGTCCTGCACCTGGGGAAGAGTAGTCCTATGCACCAGTACAGGTTAAGGGTTGATCTACTGGAAACCAGTTCTGCAGCGAAAGGCCTCTGAGTCCTGGTGAGCTAGCAATGTGCTCCTGTGGCCAAGAAGGTCAATGGCAGCCTGACATTCATTATGTTGAGAAAGATTCTCCTCCCCCTCTACTCTGCCCTACTGAGGCCACATCTGGAGTACTGTGGCCAATTCTGAGTTCCCTAGTTCAAGAGAGACAAAGAACTACTGGATAGAGTCCAATGGAGGGCTACAAAAATGAATAGGAGGCAAAAGCTTCTCTTATGAGGAAAAGCTGAAACATCTGGGTCTGTTTAACCTGGAGAAGACTGAGAGGGCTTTATGAATATCCAAACAGTAGGTGTTAAGATGATGCCACCTTTTCAGTGGTGTCCAGTAACAGAACAAGTGGCAAGTGTCACAAACTGGAAACCATATTCAAAGTCACGTCTTTTTTATGTTTAGTTCCATCAGAACACTTTCAGTTCAGGGTGATGGAGCAATCAACCAACAATCTTGTGCAACCTAATGTAGGTGAACTAGCTTCACAAGGAGGTTTGGACTATACGATCTCCAGGGAACCCTTCCGAAAACTAACATCTGTGATTCTGCAAGAAAGAGAGGTTGGACACTGATGCACTACCAGGCACTTCAGTGCACCGAAGACCTTCAGAAGTATCACGCTACCACCTCCGTTACTACAGAAAATGTTATTTATTTGCCCTTCCAGTAGCAGGGAGGAAAGGAAGAGCTATGCTTCTCTCCATGGCTCCTTTAGAAGATCTATTGCTTTCCAGAATATAACCCAGCAATTCCACTAGGCAGACATTCTGAAGGTGACATACAAATTTCACACAATCTGGGCACTAATAACTACTGTAAATTCAAATAGGAAGAAAAAGAAAAGAACTTAAACCACTATCAGACCTCACCTACAAAGTCATTTTACTCGATCTAATCACATTTTATCGTAGTTTGTCAGTCAGGAGCAAGTCCCTGTTGCCATCTGGCAATACATGATGAAGTCTTAAGAAGAGCTGCATAGTATCCGGTATCTAAAGTGTATTTACCACAAGAGACAGAATAAAATACTGTTCCTTTTCTATTTCTGGACAGGCAACTTTTTTTATAATGACATCTTATTTTCTTATTTTCAAAAAAGAATTTACAAATATTTTATTATTTACTTGAAAGGAGCAATGACATTCCAGCTATGCTATTGTTACAGCTGTGCATGCTATAAAATCAGTAATTCAAATATTTCAAAATTACTAGCAGAAGTGCGATGTTTCATGTTTCCCCTTTTATCATTTTCCTGTCCAAAACTAGGGGAAAAGACTGGCTGTCTTGTGCCCTTAATTGCCTTTGTTTTAAGCCCATGTTTATTTGTGAAGAGAATCAAAAATTCTTAAGGATTATATTCAAAAGCCAGCAATGTTTTTTCTAACTTTTTAAAGATAAAACTAACAAACAGTGGTTTAAATTTTAAGCTCTTTCATACAGCCGGCAGATTCATTCATTCATTCTAATCCAACATTTTTTCACATCAGGTGAAAAAAAGTGTTCCAATGAAAACAAGGGGAACAGTAAAGCAACCTGCTAATTACTGATCTCTCTTACGTTCCTGCTGTGCTAAACTGTCTGGACATGTTGAAGTGAAATTTTTCTGTGATTTTCAAGTGACTAGTTCATGGCCCACTGCCGTGGAGTGCAGAAGAAGGGATGAAATGCTTTAGTTTACATGCAACATTTACTAACTGTGTGGGTTTTCCGACATTAAAGAGGGGACAGTGACCCATGCCACCTTTTTCACACTCAAAAGAGCACTGAAAAAACAGTCTTCATAGGCTTACCTCAGGCTTCCCTGGCCCTTAACACCCTCCCCCCAGGGTAGAAGCAGAAAGAGAAAAAAGAAGGGATTTTATGCTCCTTTCTCTTCAACTTTTCAGGCGGTATAAGCAGCATTTAGCAAATTCAGCCTCCAAATGGCTCCAAATGCTCTGAGCTGCAGGGGCTCATCCTTTGTTAGCCTCCCTCTATTTACACAGGATTTACGCAGGCTCTCCACTGAAGAGACCACATGTTTCTGACAGAAAGCACTTCCATTCACACTGCATCAGGCAACAGGATTGTAACCACTGCAGCTTCACGCTGACCTGAGATTAGGGATTTCAGCAACATTGAGATGGTAACAATCTGCTAACTAACGAAAATTATCCATGGAGAACTCTGCTGCTTGCTCCAGTTAAAACTACCGTGGCCAGATAGATTATGTTACTTAAAAGGACAATTAAGAACTGGCTACTGTCAAGACTATGCATGTCCATCTACAAGTAACAGACATACAGAGAAAAATATCAGCAGGGAAAAAAGGGGGGAAAATCAGACTGCATCTTGGATTAAAACAATTTCACCCACTGGTTGAAGACATAAAGTGTAAAAACAGACAGATGGACACATATGTAAATGTGGCTGCAT
The DNA here is from genome assembly GCA_013397515.1 of Upupa epops. Taxonomy (NCBI): domain Eukaryota; kingdom Metazoa; phylum Chordata; class Aves; order Bucerotiformes; family Upupidae; genus Upupa; species Upupa epops. The sequence continues at coordinate 769,866 of VZRI01000475.1, forward strand.
TTGTTTCTCTGGAACTGGCAAGTTAGTAATAACAGTATCGTTTAATAATTTATTTTCCATGGTATTTTCACAAAGGTTAACTGGGCAGTGGCAACATTCACGAGGAACTTCAGGAGCAGAATAACTCCTCCATTCTAATTGCTATTGGGGCAAACAAATTGAAGTAAGTGACTTTTCTTGCCTCTACGTAGAAGGATTCAGGCATGGGACCTGGCATCGATCTGGGGACTTTTAAAATTTAGTTGTTTTTTACGTTTTAAACTCCATTTGGTCAGTCAGGATTTATGCATTGAGATTTTTTCCAGATTTAGTATTTGTGCCGGGTTCTCTCAAAACAGATTAAATACACAGGCACAACAAATGTTGCTGGTTGGAGTTTGTGGTTTTTTTGCTCAATAGCCTTTCATGGGGCAAAGGAAAATTAGATGAGAACTCAGGGCCAGAGAGGACCACACAGATTCAGTTTTTGATTAGATTTATTTTGACGTTTTAATCTGGCAAATTATTTTGCTTCTGCAGTGAAGGACAAAACAATTTACTTCTGTAATAGTAACTCATACATGCATCCGATAAGCATGTAAAAAGTGCATGGTAAATTGTAAAGTTCTCCATGGTATATCATAATAAAGCTCTTGTGGGCACTCAATGATTCATTTTTAGTGATCTCTCAAATGCCCTTATCCACAGTTAACACTCAGATTTTATTAAGGAAGAAAGCAGGGACAAATGTCCACTTAAGTCCCAGCTCTCCAATTCAACTCTGCTTGCACTGCAGTACCTAAAGCTAAAGCTTTTTAAATGTTCTATTCACCTCCCCTGTGTGGCATTTCTGCTAACACAGAGTTCACAATCTTTCAGCCCCAAACACAGAAGGCTGCTATCTTCAAGTCATCCAAGGAATGTGCCAGATACTATCATCTCCCATGCAATACAAAGAACCAGAAAGAGGCAGAGACCAAAAGGAGAACTAACTGATCAGGTTACTGAAGTCCAGAAAGTCTTTCCCAGAATGCTAAATGTTAATCTTTGAACCAGCAAATGTTATAATTATGATCCTTGTAGTTGAAGGAAATGCTAGCTCGAAAAGTCAAAGGTACAGCCATTTGAAGTTGTATTTTTTTTGCACGTTTATCCTAATCTCACACTCATCATGCTGGCATAACCACCATCGAGCACTTTGTTCTATTCAAGCAAAATTATCATTAATGTCAGTGGCAGTTTTGCCTGAGTAAGTAGTGTAAGACCAGATCCTTGTCTTGTTCACATAGAACTGCAAGCACTGCACAATTCCAAAGGAGATATACTCATTAAAACTTGTGGTTTATGCTGACTTATAATGCTCTTCTGCTTAAAAGTGAAACTCACTTTGTACCTCACCAGGCAAGTGTTCAATGCACTTGTTTCTACATGGTTTTAATTCCACCCCCCCACCCCCCTGTCAACTTCAGAACAAGCTGGGAAGTTTACTCCCAGGTTTTGGCATCCAGGCTGAATGAAAGGGTTATTAAATTAGGTTTAAGTATTCTGTCTGCTTCAGTAATTACTTTGCAGTGTGAATGTAAATAGCTGCTACTCTGTTTAAATTTTTCATCCTGCTAAATGGTATTGCACAAAATATTCTTGTGCTGAAGCCTAAATGGCGTACACTTTAAATCACTTTTCTTATATAATTTCAGATAAATATTTTTAGCATTCTGAGAGTAATTCTGTTAAGAATACCAGCTGCAGATTCTGGCTACAGCTGGGACAACAATAACAAGTAATTAAAGAAATCAGGAGACAAAACCCCTTTTTTTTCTGCCTAGAGCACATCTTCTAAAGATACTGTTGTTTTTTTAGTTCTCTATCCCTGTTGGAGCAATTGAGATAGTATTTTGTTGTTTCTTCAATCCACCCTACCAAAGTTAGCATACATTAAAAAGCCAAATTTCAAGGACTTATTTCTGATTTGGTCTTCTGATATGTCTGTCATTAGACTAACATCAAAGGTGGGCAAAATAGCCGAATTCAATTGAAACTCTACCTGCAGTAGATTAGATTCAATAGCATCTCATCAATATTTAACCTTCAGTATTTTGCAGTTGTTTACGTATAGGAGAATGTGGAAGACTTAAAGAAAGTATACGATGGCTAACCTCCTGTAATGTTCATCTTCTTTAAATCATTATTGTAGCTTCTTTAAGAATAAAGATGGCTTATATTGAAAGACAGAATAGCCATCAGAGCATTTTGGTTGTCATTACTGCTGTTACAAACTTATACAATCTGTGGTATATTGAACATCTTGCAGCTCCCCTTAGACAACACACTGTTGGACACAACTGCTTGTTCAGGACACATCTCTAACAAAGATGCCCACTAGTGAAGCATGAGTCTATAACCTGTTGACCTTTTTCAGGGTTATTTAGCTATTAAAATCATGCCATCTGAAATACTGCATATAACTACACATTCATAGGACCTTAGAACTAGAAGTGTAACAGACATTTATTTTTGACAGGTAATAACTTAAAGGCTTTGGTTATTAAAAAAGACATTTTGTTAGGCCACAAGTCCAAAACGCACATTAGTTTACTTTAAGATGTATTTTTAAAAATGGAGGATGACTGAATGCTTAAAAAATGAAATGTATATGCATTTTAATAGAAAAGTGTTAAAATCAACCATAGAAGTTTTTCCATGTGATAAAATATACACAAATGTGTGTGTTACATACAGTACAAACAAGAGTACCATCTCAATATGCATTCACAAACACCTCAGAAGCATTAGAAAAGATGCTTGCTATGAATGCATAGTCAAAAAAAAATGAAAATACAAAGCAACTCCAAACTTGGCAAATCTTACATACCATAAGAGCTCCAACACCTATGCACAGTAGGGTGGATTAACCCGCTGGGTGCTGTGGACATATATACACACCTCCTCCTAAAGTGTTCATTTGGCTGGCAGTCTGGAAAATGCCAGAATGTGAAGGGTTACGTGGGAACACCGACAGTCTGCTCTTGTAGGTTTAAGAAGGTTTAAGTCTTGTAGGTTTAAAGCTCATACTTTAAATATAGTGTGCTGGATATTTGGAAACATGACTAATACTGTTTATAAGCAGTATGCGACTTGGTGCTCACAGCAAAGGGCTCAATCCGGTGCTCGCTCCCACTGGTGAATCATGTTCCAGATGACAACAGCATGCTTGGGATTTGCCCATATTGACTTGGGTAACTTTAGTACCAAAAATACTTTGGTATTTTTCAGGAGTCTAACACCAAGAAGCTTTATAAAGGTAAGGTGTAAACCATCTACATACACCTCATACACCTCAAACACCATACTACATAATGGATGTTTAAAAGTGGTCATTGGAAAGACCTGAAATATTTTGTCTTTCAAGTTCAATAGAGAGACACTAAAAGCAAGCACTTAAGAGACACAGCCCCTTGTTATTCCCTGCTAGTTTCTTCAAGTTTCTTCAGTCATGATGAAAACACACTTAAAAATATCCAAATGCTTCTAAGTAGAAGTGACAGCAAACATACAGATGTGAATTTTGGATGAGAAAAAAGCCAAAAAGAGATCTTTGTGACACCAGAAAGGCCAACAAGAAACTTATTTTCTTCTATTGTATAACTCACTGATTTTTTTTGAGATAATATTATTTTAAAAGCCAAAAAAAAAGGAAGGCCATGGCACCCTAACTATTCCATTGGATGTTTTGAACCTGTTTTAAGCGATCAGAAGAACTGAGAGAGCAACACGTGATTTCACAGAAACATGGGGAAAGCTTTCAAAAGAAGGTTTAATAAATATGATTTAGAAAATAAGGAAGCATAGAAATAGCAAACCCATAGGTTACTTACTTGTTATAATGTCATTTGCTTAAGAGTTAAGAAGGTAAAGCTAAAAAGCACAGACTCCCCACTCTGACATGTGGTGCTTTATTTTTCTGTGCATAAACCTGCAATTTGATTCCAAGTCTTTCATTGTAGCAGAAAGTGTAGCAAAAGGCAAATATGCAGCGCCCACAAAGTCTTCCCAGACCGGTTTGTGTCCTTGAGCTGTTCCTAGGAAAGAACTACACAAGCTGGGCTCTAGAGGACTTCTATCACCCCGCTCCTCCATTCAGAAAGGATAGGGTTGGCTATATGGAGGAAACCCAAACACAAAACCTGGCAGGTTACAAGACTTTTCTTCATTCAAATGGGCAAAATTGAGCTTCCCCCTGGACAAGCTGTTCACCTAGCCAGTTAGAGAACTGACATGTATGCCATAAGATCAAATCCAAGACCCACCAATCAAGTAGCGTCTGGGCTAAACATGCTGAAGCAGCAAATTTCCAGATCTTGATCACACTAGGCAAGGGAGTCATTGTTCTCAGCGATAAAGTCACTGAATGCACTCTTGAGGAGATAAAATATTAAGAACTGGCTGACTTTGCACCATTTCAGTGAGGTATTCACCACTGACCCAGAACAACAGAATTGTCACCAGCTAGGAATCACCGTAGACATGGTCATCTCTGACTCCCTACTGCAAGGCTGTTCACAGGAATTGCTTCTCAGCCAGTCAGTGGCATCAGAAAACTACAGTGTTTAAATGCACTATGCATTAGAAGAAACTTCAGACAGTTCCTCCACTTCTCTCCTAAGAGAGAGAAGAGAGGACAGTGGGAATGTGTGAAGTTTCTCTTAAAAACTGTGAAATTATGCCAATGAATAGTAAAAAAATCCCAGCAAATGGAATTTCAGTAATCAAGATTTTCTTCTAAGTCAATAAACTCCTTTGCTATTTATTATTTAAGACAGTTTACTTGTGTTTTACTATGTTGACTTCTAAAACTTACCAGAGGTTTATACAGCAGCTAAGAACTGGGATGCTAATATTCGGTTTCCTTTTCTGTTAATGGCTCAGAAAGTGACCTTCAGCAAACTTTGGGGATAAGGATTTTAAGAAGTGTTCAAATGAGCAGGGAACACAGCTTTCAATGGAAACGGCTTTAAAAGCACTATATATAACATTCCTTTTGGTAGTAATTGGTGGTGGCTCTTAGATAAGTGAATGATATATGATTACTTTTAAAAACAAACATGTCAATGCACTTCTGTGCTCATTTGAGCATTATGCTTTTTCAAATCTGAGTATGGTTATTATTTTTACTAATTCTTTTCCACTTCTAAGTGTATATCTTCAAAAGACCATACATTCCTTACATCCTGAAATACTCCCACCTTCTAAGGTAGGTTCCTGGTCTTGCGGTCAAAATAGATGCACAAGGACAACTTACTTCTTTTCTCCTTCAGCTAAATAGCAGTATTCCATTTACATTACAAGGAGAAAAAGCAAGCCTTATTGTTGCAACTGTGGTAAAGAGACCACACAGGTTTTTGTATCTATGGCTGATCAAAATCATGGAGTATGAACTCTACCATCACCCAGTCTTTGTCCATCTCTGGTTCCTGTTGCAAACATAGGAATTTTTTCTGAGTGACTGAGTGAAAAACTAAGATCTGGCACTTCTCATTTCTGTCTCAAATGAACTCCATGACAAAGCATCCTCTGGACTTCACTCTTCACCTGCCACACACACTGTGTTTCTATCAGTTGGATGGTACTCACAAAGCAAGCCTGAGTTCCCAGGGAGGAGAAAGTGCTCAGAGAGACCAGGACCTGCTTGTCCTGCTGGACTCTCCATATTGAGGACATGTACATGAGTACCAACCCTGCACATCTGGATAGAAATAACTTCTCCTCAGCTCTCAGAGTGCAGGAAAGAATTAATCACATGGAGTGGAGGTCTGGGGCCATTTTTCTGAAATAAGAAACACCAGTATTCGTAATTCATTTACGAAGCACTAATGAGGCCCCTTTTTCATAGAATCAACCCCATTTATTTCTTACAAAATAGATTCATCTGGACAATGACAAGAGAAGTTAAATCAAAGAGCTGAGGTGGCTATTCTGAAACTCAACCAGTGCTGCTTTCTAGTACCTGTGGTGGCTTTGATGGAATAAATGTTCCCTAAGTAGTGCAAGCCTGGACCCTGGTTGCTGATGCTTCACAGATTGTATATCCTTAGCAGCAAAATTCCAACTATTACTGTGGAATTAGTTGACAATACTACTAGTTCTACCAAAAAAATAAGCTAATTGGTCCCTGAGGAGAGCTAGGTGCTTTGGAAGTCTTTTTAACAGAAAGAAAAAAAATATTTCCCATAGTGATTTGCCAGCCTTCCTATACTCTATGCAGCACATTGGGACCTCTAAATTACATACTATAATTGACATCAAATATCTGTCCCATCAGTGAATATCTTTATTAGCATCAAAATCACTCACAACTAGTGTTCCTCAATGTTATTAAACAGAACTTGTTCTAGGTGTTGCCTTACTAATTAGTCAGGATGAGCCCGAGGAAGAAAATCTGGGTCATGTTAAATTAATTGGAATGAGCATGAAAATTAGCAGAGCAAACTGCATCAATTTTCTATAGAGAGCCTTTCTTCATGTTGAGAATAAAAATGGATATTATGAGGCATTAACCAAACTGCCTTCTGTGACTGCCAAGAGGTGTGTTACAGTAGCCCAAAAATATCATGCTCACAGATTTTCAGAAGTTAATGAGACATTTCCAGGAATGGTAAATACATGGTATTAAAATGGGTGTGCCTCTTATGGGAAAATGCCAAGTCATTTCATGTTTATTCAGGCATAACAAGCTCCTCAAAATGAGCATAATTTAAGAGGTGAATAGTGCAAAGAGGGCTAACATTCAACTAATTTTCCTTAAGAAAGAAAAGATTAAATTGAACAAAAAATGAATTAAGAGGTTTACAAATCAACAAGTCAACCATCAGATTGCAGCCTCTGCTCAGTATATTCTCATCAGCCCCTGCCATGAAGTTTTCAAAAAATGTCCCGAAGGCAGGGAACAAAGCGAGCAGAACTGATTACAGCCACACTCACCGCCTTGCTGTCTAAACTCTGTTTGGCTTCCTAATGAGCTCACTAAAAACCTAATTCATCTCCCATAACCCTTCTCAGCCCTCCTTGAAATTCACCATTATGGAAATTACAGATGAAACATTTACAGGCTGTGTTCAAATTACTGCTTCTTCAACAGGCAGGTCCCTGACCCTCACAATGAACACAATAGAGGTATGTCCGGCATGAAACCACTCGAGCCGCAGCCTATAGAATAAAGAGGCTCAGGAAGGTTAAGACTTTTTCTCATGGTGACAATGATTTCCGCATTAATGCTTTCAGTTCCATGAATATGGGAATTTTGTGGGTTTGACAGTATATCAAATACAAATTGTAATTCAGAAGGGGAGAAATGAGTTGTACTGATGACAAATAGCTGAAATAGGCTAATGTGAATTCCCAGCCTGTTCATGAGGAAACTCCCTCAGTTCCTCATTACATGAAGTCAAAATGATCCTCACGGCACCTAGCCTGTAACTGGAAGATTACTGAATTGATGGATCCTTAGTTTAAAATGCAGCTGTTTTATTCTGCTTTAGTAATTAATTCTTTTTCCAATACCATATTGATTAAGCGTAGACCCTGATAAAGTTCAAACTGAGAAGAATCTCTAGTGGCTTCCTTAGTTGCTCCAGAGACTCAATGAAAACTTCCTACAATTCCACCTGCCTCCTCAGAGTGCTGATCCAATGAACAAAACAGGTTTTTTTCTCATAAATTAGTTAGGCCATGTGGAGCTGTATTAGCTGATCGTTGCTTTTGTCTCTCTACTTGCTGACTTGCTTTTCACTTTTGCTGTCCTTTGTGCTGTCACACACAAAGTCGAAGTGCAGCTGCCACACTGAACCCAAACCAAGGTAAAGAACAATTTGTACAAACTACTCTTTCTCCCCCGCCTGACTTTATACAGCTGCAACTCCCTGAGCAGCACTGCACTCAATAAGGCCTCCTGGGATCCAACTAGCAGAGAAATCTGTGCTGAAGCATGCAGTCATTCTGCAGGACTAAAGAGTGTTGTTCCAGGGGGTAACCTGTTTTCCTAAACTGCTCCACCTTTCCATATAAAACATTTACCACTTTTGTTTTTTGCAGCCAGAGACAGTAATATTGTCCATTTTTTTACTTCAGAACAACAACAACAAAAAACCCAAATAAGCCCAAAAAACCCGCACCTAAAGCAATACAGCCACCTGAGACAAGAAATCACTGCTTCACCTACAATTCACAACAATTGTGATGTGCGCACCTTGTTGACTAACAGTGAGCTGGTGGCTGTCCAGGAGTGACCACTGCAAACACAGCAGCACGTTACAAGAAGCAGCAATCACTAACACTTTGCTTTTCAGAGTCACCTGCACAGGGAAATCCAGGCCTGTGAGTGAAAAGGAGAAGGATAATAAAATATTTCTCAGATTACAGCCAGCAGAGTGGATATTTCTTAAAATCAAAATCAGAAATACATTGGCCTGAAAACATTCCCGGCACTTTATTATTTCTTCCCCTACCTACCCCTGCCTTTCTCTTCCTTCTCTTTCCCACCATCTGAAAAAGAAACAGCTGATGCCTTCTGCATCTCCATAGAATGATTTGTAACTTGAACCTGTGAGTCTGAAGTTAATGCACTGTATACACTGGTTCCTACAACACTGGTAACAAGTGATCTACACAGTAGAGGATCTAAAGAAGAGGCAGGCACATCAGATATTAATGATCCTTCAGTAAGTGACTCACTATTTAACAATATTTCTTAAAGGCTAAAACTCTCATTATAATTTTGTATTGTTCAAGGCTGCTCACTTGAAAAAACTCTGCTTTCCTACCAAGGCTAAAGCATGATAGCTTTCAATATTTCCTCAGGAAAACAAGTTCAGTTTTGTATTTAAAGAGCTACAGAACCAAGCGAGTGCAAGGATGGTGGTGGGCAGCCTCTGTGCATGGTGGGCCAGGACAGATAACGGCATTCCTCACCTTCAGAGCATTCTTCCTTAGGGCGAAAGGTCACTCTTCACAGATGTCTCCAGCAGACACTTAGTTGTCAAAAGGTTGCATCATGCAATTCATGCATGCACTGCTAACAATGCACTGTTGTTACATAAACACATTGCTCTTCTAAATTTCCTTGTTAGCTGCAACTTGGTTTTTTCCCTGAGTTTTGTTCAGTTACCAAAAAAAAAATTGATGTAAAGAACACTGAGGGAAAAAGAAATCCAGTCCAATCCCCTTTCCCCAATTCACGGCTTCAGTATTCTAGTTTCCTCTTCCGTTTGGCTATTCAGCACAAGAAGATGCTTCTGGTTTATTCTCAAAAAAGAGAAATAAAACCACCATATCCCAAACTGTCTAACAATGGTCTGGAGGGGCGGAGGGGGGGAAAGGAGCACATTTGGTGAAATGGACAGTAGTAAGAGATAGTAAACTCTTTGTCAGAAAAAAAAATGCAGCCAAAAGATTCCGTGAAGTAAATTCTGCTCACCTATAGCCTATTCTGATTTCTCCCATTTAAAAGTAACAAGCAAGCAAGCACCCTGTATAAAAGCATATGTGTTCATGTATTAGTTACAAATCTACTTTAGCCTGGTGCAGAAAGTTTCTCTCTCAAGCAGAACTACAGAAATAGGTCCTACTTGCTTCAGTATCTCAGGATATTATTGTAAACCAAGGCAGACATGGCTGAAATGTTACACATGGTAAAACATGAGTAGAGATGTTGCCAAATTGCTCAGCCTAATCCCAAGCAATAGTATCTAAGGGTACTGGGAATTTCTAGAAGAATTAAGCATTACATGTTGCAAAAATCCCAATTAAGTACCCTTAGAAACAAAGCAGATACTATTTCAGATCTGCTCGGAATACGTAGTCCTCCCAAATACAGAGTATTTGCTGCTGCAACCAACCCTTTTCTGCTCATTCCTTCAGCCCCTGAACCTATGGGAAGCACACTTCACAAAAAAAAACCCACAATAAACAGCATCTTCCATGCTTTCATGTCTCATATTTCATATACTTGGCCATACTGAACTAGTAGGAGTCAATGATGATACACATTCTTAAAAATGGCTGCAGCTTCATTGGTCTAACCTATGAACTTTAAAGACCTTCATTTTATAAGCTTTCCTCAGGGTAGGTATTCCAATGTTCTAAAAACAGGGTTATGGACTGTTAAGTTAAGCACATGTTCTGCATCAACATTTTAGTTTCAGCAGGTTATTGGGTGCCAAGTTTGCCAGCTAGTATCATCAATCCTGAAATATGTGCTTGTTTTAACAGGTGTTTTGAGAACAGCACAGGACAGGAGAAAAGCACTGTTAATATATTCATTTAGTATCCTTAATTCTGAATATGCTCTTACCCTTACCCCTGAAACACGGCAGAATTTCACATCAGGTATCTAAGATGTACTAAGATTCACCTGTTTGACAATGTGTCCACTCATTTCTATTGCATATTATTTCTTATCTAGTAATCACAGACCTGTGTTCACATACATTATGATCCATTTTCTTACTGAAAACTACCTTTTACTGTGCAGTTGATGTTAAGTCAGAAAATCCCAATACTCTCCAGATAGTGAAGCAACCAGAGATGTTCACTCAGTCTGCTATTCTAAAGACTATTTGGACATATAAGGGAGATGAAATAAAAACATTCTAAAATAAAATGTTGGCCTATCCACATAAATCATTCCATAAAACCAAAATAATAATTCCTTCTTAAAAATTAATAGCAGTGGAACATAACAAAAAGATTTACACACAAACTGCTGTCACATTTGTGGGTCAGTTGAGATGGTACATCACAATTTTCACAAAATCCACATGCACAGATACACACTTCTTGCAGGTGTTACCTCAGACTCAGTCTGCTGAGAAGTGAAGTGAATCCCCGCAGCGACGTTTGAAGGTTTAAAAGCTCCGTTTTTTGTTTCTAAATGCTTATGAAAACACTGCCTATGCTCAGAGGCCTTTTAAAACAAAACCAAAGCTTTTAAAGCTTCAAAAGTGGTCATGGGAATTTGCTCATCAGGAGAGAATCCTAAATGAAGGCCAAGATTCAGTGGATTCCACTGGACGTGACAGAAGCCATCACCTGTCTGCAGAACTACCATTTCTTATAACAGATGCAGGCTGATTCAAGCAAAGAGTGACAAACCTTTGTAAAATACAGGCTATGGACAAAGCTTCCCAGCTTTGTTCTACAATTTTCAGACATACTATGAAAAAGTCCCCAACAGTCCACTACCAAACAAACCCTTCAAGGATTCTTGTGAGTAAGTTGTTTAAAGGACTGTTTCAAAAAAGGCAAGAAAGTAAGAAAGTAGCTTAAGGCTGCCAAATCAGTTACATAAGAAGTTTGGTGTAAGAGAAGTCTTCCACAAGTAAGTGTGAGATATGGCTGTCATTCAGTTTAAAGGTGAAGCACCTGAGTTTGACAGCAGCATTGTTGCTCACCATGTGACTGACACTCTCCCTTTTCTTTTGGATGCAATAATCTCGTTTCATTCAAGTTACACCTTACTTCAATGAAATAAGACAAACAACTCCAAAACACTTAACGAGCATGGAGAAAGCCTAAGAGCAGAGGAGTTATATACAGGTTTTCCTGTTCAGAAGCAGTAATGGTCTGAAATGATCTAAAATAAATCAAATCATGCTATAACAAACAGCTGTTTGATGGAAGACTGGAGCAGAAGACAAATACATAGATTCTCCACTGGACATCTGGCCATGCATGGGCACATGCTGTTCATTACAGCCACAGTCTGAACTATGATCCTTATGTCCAAGAGTATGACAGAGGCAAGCAAAGTGGGTCCAAGTGAATTGTTCTAGGGTTCGCCTCAGCTGGAGGGTGCTCTTTGCATAGTTTACAAATTACGTGCTTTTAAGAACAACTGAACCTTACAAGGACATTCTCTAAGGAAGCATGTAAAATGTTTATATGTGAATAAACAAGAAAAAAAATACACACACACATCCCTGCTAAGAACATGAGCAGCTCCTCTGAGCTCATGAAAGGCAGTCATAGAAAATAACAGAAGAAATAAACATGAACCTATATTCTCTGAATATATGAAGACAAATTGTACAGATTTTTTTTCCTGCACAGACACACATAAGATTGAATCAATTCTGCTTTCAAGGAAAGTGCTCCTATCAACTTCCACTGAAGTCAGAATTTGACCTATTGTGTATTTTAAATTCTCATCAATGAAGTTAGTAAGAATGCAGAAAATTGCTTTAAAAAGATGTAAAATTCATTACAAGTTCTAAAATAAAAGGACAGATTATTTCCTTTAAACAAACCAGATTGATAGCCATTTGGAAGATTTTAAAGGAAGGTTAATTGGCATACTGTAAACTCGAATTCTGACAGTGTGGACTTGTAGCTATAATGACATTTTCTTTAGTGGTCCTAGGACTGTTGGATTAGTTTACAAGAAAGCAGAGAGGGGTTTGTAACTAAACTTTGAGTGTCACTGATGAATTAAGGCCAGATTATGTGAAACATATTCCTGACCAAATTCAGAAGAGAAAACAAAACAACATAAAAGGGGTAAATCTGTAATTGAGCCTGAGTTACAGATTAATACAATTAAGGTTCTTAAATTATTTTAAAAAACACAGTCAACAAAAACCTTCTTTCATAAAACCTTACTTGTAGGCAGAGCTATGTGCCAGGCTATGCTCAAAGCTCAGAATATGAACTGCTAATAAGATGTAACTCAGGGGAATAATTAGTACAAACAATTCACATCTAAACAAGTGTTTCATCTTTCATTGTGGATATGTCCTACATAAGATTTTCTAGATGGATAAGGTAGGACGAAATTCATTGTTCTGAGACAGAGAAAAAACAGAACAAGTTAAAGAAGCACACACAGTTATTACTATCAGCTACATACAACTGAACCCACTAGAGTCTGTGAACCTTAGGGAAATTCAGACACTGTCCCTTAAAACTGAAAGAAAGCAGTACAATCTAGACTTAGGTAGAATCTAAGAAACATGCAGCACCAATAAGACTTTATTATGTATTTTTTCAACTCCCTTGGACTGAGGTATGAGTTCTGCATATATCTTTATTTCTCTTCTTAGATTGTTGAACATGAAAACAGCAGAAAACCCAAAACTGTACGTCAGCAGAGATGCTAGCACAGATCAGCCTACCTCTGTTTCCCTAAAATGAAAAGCACCTACATATATTGGGCATTTTGGTGACTTCTATTAAAACAATAATTTTTGAATAATTTATGTAATCTATCATCTTAAACAAAATTGATCAAACGGTGTTGAAGGAAAATAAGACTATTAAAAGAAAACATTAAGTCTAATGCTTCTAATCTGGAAGAATATGCCTAAATTTATCACACACATAAAAATGTGATGAACTAGGATTTTTTCCTTAATCAAATATGCTTTTGTATGGTGACAGATGTTTTGCACAGAATAATTTAGGTATAGAATAATTTAGGTATCTGAATACACAAAATGAATCTTATCTGCACAGATTCAGAAGTACATATAGTCTAACAAAAATCTAGTACATTTAAAGAAATAAAACTTACAGGCTTGCTTTCTTAGGAAAATATTGGTAATTTACACTAGAATGAACGCATCAATGCAAAACAAATTGTACAAAGTCTGAAACAGTCAAAATTAACCTTTACTGTGGGGCTCTATTGCAATAACAGCACATACAGTATGCAATAACTAGAACATAAGACTTGACAGGCTGAGGTCTTACTTTGGTTGTTGTAGGCACTTCTGAAAATGGAAGGTCTGTGTTAATATACACATAGTATCTTTTCATTATTTTCCATTGCTTGCCTAAAAATATTTGCCACTTCCACAATGCTAATCTTTACATTAAATTCCTTAATAAGTGGGAAATTAACATTGATAATAAAAATAAAATGCATTAATGAAGAAATAATGAAAAGGTAGCAGATATTTGATTGCAGAGAAGACATGGGGCTTTGATAATTTTCTCAAGGCAGTGAATTGGCAGTAATAAGTTACACTCATTGGGTTTTACATGTTCTGTGCACTGAGTATTTTTTACTCAAACCATCTTCTTACAATCTGATAGATAAAAACCTGAAAAACCCTGATATAAAACTCATCATACTCCCTTTGTACTTTTCACAGGAAGTCTCGATATAAAACATTAGAATACCAAAATAATGCCGGGGCACAAGGTGGACACACAGCATACATGGCTATTTTAAACAACTGAATAATGTACTCAGCTGAATGGGAGTCCATGGTCACCAAATAATGCAAGTCAAAATTATTGTCGTCTTAATGAAGCACTTTGGAACACTGTTTGAGCACCCCGGTGTCTTAGGTACCATACAAATAAAGCAGAAGGACAATCCCTCTCCCTTTTTTTTACTGGCAGAAGACCAATGTAGATCCATTGATTTCAGATGTATTAGCAAGGAAAGGCCTGATCCAAAGCTCACTGAAGTCAACCAAAATCTTTCTGTTGATTTAACAGGCTTTGGATTAGTCCCTAAATAAGAACAGATTTTGGCTCAGCTAAAGGATTTTGCTTAAGCCCTTTGCCTGTTCAAGCATCTAGTAGGAGCTAAGAGAACACTCTGGTCCTACTGAGTAGGAGGTTGTGCTCATCCTGAACTATCCCCTTTAACAGATGTACAGGGTCATGAGTCCCATGAAACAGAGAACCATCAGTAAGTGGCAAATCTGAGGTGGGAGGAATTAGGAAAGGAGCTCAAAGCTAAAAAATTCTGATTTGTGCTATTTAAGAGATGTTCCAGGCAGGAGTATAAAATTAGACAGGGAGTTCATGTGAATTTCCAAATTTTACGCTTGTAAATTATTTAAAACCTTAGCAACAAGTTCTGCAATAAAATTATATGCATGGTTTTATCATACTCACTTCTACTGGACTCTCTGCAAATGGGGGGCTGCCTTAAATCTAGGTGTGATCAACTTACAGCTGAATGTATCGAGGACCAGGGAAAATTTAAACAAATGTAATTGCTCAAGCAAGTGTAGCCACAATAAACTGGTGGGCGTAACATAAGATTATAAGGAAAAGAGCACTCTTACTTATTTAAGAATTAAATGCTGGGGTTGCCAAAAAATTTCATGGTACAAGTCACATCTTAATAAAAAATTTGCTGAATTCCCCTCTCTCACGTCAATGGCTGCTCCACCAATCCTCATCAGCTGTAGCAAATGCTCTGTTTACACAAGAAAGTAGAAGATCCCAATCCTAGCCTGTGCATGAGGAATGTATAGTGCCAAAGGTCTAAAAAGGTAGCCATCCATAAAATAATCTGAGCACTTTTCAAAAGTTATGCAGCTGGCAGTTTAGGACAGCACTTGGTGCAAGTTTGAGCATCTGGAGTTAGCAATGGACTTCAGACTCTGAGCAGCTGGGAAGTCAGTGGAGCACAGGAAAACCACTTTGTCTTGCTCTTTCCTGCGCTCACTAGGGCAGCGATAGTTAGGAATAGGGGCACCAGTGTCAATGTGCCAACTCTGCCACCAGACGGTTTCCCTATGCCCACTCCTTATGCTGAGGTAAAGATGGCTTCATGAATAACCTAAACACAGCCAAACTCTAGGGCTGTCACTTATAACCCACCCATATGTAACAGGAGAAAACAATGAATCATTTACTTCCTCCAGCTCCACACACACCTGTACACAAGGTGAACTACTGTCCTGAGCACAGTTAAACAGCAGCAGTCAAATTCCTTAATTTTGAGTTTACTGCACAATTTTATTCTCTCCAACAGATTTGAATACATGTTGGTATTTCAAGTCAGTTGGACTCAAAGTACACATTTATTTTTCTCTGAAATTCAAGTTAACATTTAAAAATCACCAGATGAAAATAAGTGATTAAATTAAGTTTTCTGTGCAAGTGAAAAAAAAAACCCTGGAATTTACTTGCTCTCTAAAATGCAAGGCACAATGAAATTTTATTCAGAAATACTAGGAAGTATTAGATCTTTATTATGGTCATCTTTTTGTAGATCTTACACATCTTAATGGCAATAGCTTCTATGGGAAAAAAATCAGTGCATTCCCTTTTTGTATGTTTGTTTTTTTAAGATGAGAGAATCACACTTTGTTTTCATTTATTTGGATGTGTCTGACCCAAACTTTGCATATCTGAAAGCAGTAATGCCCCTGTTATTTCTAGCAATTTCATGCAAGAAGGATCACAATCTCATGTTGATAGTGCCTTCCTCCGGTCTCCTCTGAGGAGGAAGAGCCACTTTCATACCAGTTCCCATCCATGCCCTTCAGACTTTCTCTGGACAGTCAATCACTGACTCATAAAAAACCTATATTTCTTTAACAAGTACTAGAACTATGATCAAGCTACCTAGCTGGTGCATTTTATTCTCAGTTCTGCAGAAACCCAAGTTACTATGTCTAGATCAGTGTGTTTATTAAGACAGCAGTAAAACAGTTACACACCAAGTTACAAATTCTAACATACCCCCCCATGCAATACAAATACCCTGTATTTTATTGTTTGTGAAAAAAATATCTAAATATTAAGCAGTGTTCATGATACTTCTGCCAGCTCTGATGCCCTAAGCCTTCATTCTTACCCACCACTGCCTGTGCACACGCTGAAAACTGTTAGGCAACAGAGCAGGGGGTACACCAGATCTTCTCATGCGAGAATGAGAAAAATCAATGTTCGTGTTAAAAGACAGAACTACTGATGTGCAAGGTTACTAAACATCACACCATGTTCTGCAGCTCTAGAGTATGAAGGAAATCCTGGAGGGGAAAAAAAAGACAATGCTTGTTCTAAGCCAGCATTACCCTTGGATTCCTAGGACCCAGAAATGGGCACAGATCCAAGTTTACCTTGGTCTGCGTTTACTTTGCTGGTTCAGGGGGAGACTAAGAAAACAAAATAACACAGACACTAAAAAAAGAATCCACATAGAGCAATACAACATTTTAAACATGGGAAATATCTCTTTAGACTTCTCAACTTTGTGCAAATGTCTGTCAATAGAGAACTGGTGATGTTTTCCATGTCATCTTTTACTGCTCACATCATAAGCCTTATTAATTAAAAACTATACAAAGTTAAAGACCAAGGCTGTTTTGATCACATCTGTTGAAAGTAAGAGGAAGTGCTAAGCAGTACACTTTACAAATGCAGTCTATCCAATGCTGCTTTTATAAAAGTCAGGGAGGCCAATACAAGAATGCACTCTAATTTTCTACATAACCTTGCGTTCATGGAATATTGGAATAGTCCACTGAAAACAGATGACCATTTCATAACAGGCAACATCTAAGTACTCTTCTGCGCATTGTACAGGCAGGGAAGAAGGCACATAAGAGAGGGTGTGTAACTTTGAGTCCTCTTGGATTTATTCTGCAGTTACTTGCTCCATACCTCATGGCAACTAACACAGAAGCTACAGGCAGGCCAGAAAAATAACAGATGTCTCCTCAGTGACCATACTTATTATTTGGATCATGCTTGCAGGTAGTAGGATACTTAAGGTGGCTATCACTGTTTCCTGGTACCATCCTATCCCTATGACTACACCATTTTCTTATAAATCCCATAAGATAAGAAAGCTGCAAGTCTGAGTTTCTACATGTGTATTCACAGGTACATTTTAATTCTTGTAAATTATTTTAAATTTTATTTTGCATTCTGTACTGCTTGCACAGGCTTCTCCAAATAAGTACCAACTGGTTAAAATTGCATTTATTTGAAGAATATATCAGAAATATATGGGCACTCATCTGATTTTAAAAATCCTCAGTTTATCAAGACTTACATGTAGATGGCATGATTTTTTAATTAATGAAAGTTATTATCCAGGTAGATTTTAAGTGAATAAAGGAGGAAGCAGAAAAACTGCATCCTGCTTTAAGAGGTTGGACTAGATGATTCCTGAGGTCCCTTCCAACCTGCAAACCTGGAATAAAAGAATTTACTCACTTCAGCATGTAGAATGCTTCTTACAACCTCACTCCAACTTTAACAATCACACAAGTTTGAGAAAGGAGCAAGCATATTTAGATACCAGACCTGGCTTTATTACCATGCTGTGATCAGTTACTTAAGTGAAAAGTAATTTTATAAATTAAAAGCACTGATTTACAGAAATTGAAAACCAAAATGTTTTGGAAATCCAGACCAAAACACAAACGCATCAAATCCCATTAAAAGACGACCGCTAAACACCACTGTCAAATTTCCATCATCTGTCCTACTTGCCCGGATACTGAGACTGCCCTGAGACTGCCCAGAAGCTGGGGCAGTCTGGGGTGGTTAGAGCAACTCTTCTCAGGCAAGGGAAGGACAGCAAGACAAAAGGCCTGTGCATTACCCTGTGTAGTGCCATAATGCAGTGTTTGATGCTCTGGAGGGCCTTCAACAAGTACTGTACAGCCAAAAATCAATTGAAAATCAGCATGATAACAGAGCATGAGTTGCCCTGTAATAGCCTTAAGCCCCCCAAGGCTATGTGGGTCCCTTTCATCTGCCAGGCTGTACTGAGCCAGGGGAGCCCTCCCCTCCCCAGCTCTCTGGACGTGTCAGTGCCTTTTACCTACTGCTTTCACCTTATGCAGTAAAGAAGCCTGACAGTCTCAGCGGATCTTTTAAGCTTTCAAAAGTTGAATTTGATTTTTCTTGGCATAAGGTTAGAGGCTTGAAGTTTCCCTTTTTTTTTTTTTTTTGGTTGGTAGGTTTTGGTTGTAGGGTTTTTTTTTTAAAATACATTTCTCCTCTAAGTAAACCTACTGATTTAGGACTCTATCTAAACATGCTCAGCATGAAGATACCTCTGATCCTTTGGTTGAATACACAGAGGCAATTCCTCTGCTGTGTTTAACAAAGTACAAGTCAAGACATAAAAGAGAAAAAAACCACTGTTCAATTCCATGCAAATTGTTATGCGTGCAACAAAGCAGACCCACAAATATTTCACTCATATGGTAGGTTTAATTTCAATATTTCTTTAATTACTTTCCAACAATGTCTGGTTTCTGTTGAATTTACGCTAGTACTTGGCATTTGGTGCAACCCCAAAAAGATAAGATACATATGTCCCCTATTCACAGTCTTGGCATTTCTACCTTAACTCAGGCATCAAAGTGATTGGTTTGAAAAATTACCTTGCTGATTAGCTGGGTTTTCTGGTAACTATATATGAGTTAATCTTTAATTTCAGAATATGACATAAGGTGTACAAATGTTCTGTCTGAGTCAATGGCAACATATCATGGCTTAAGGAGGACACGTATGCTGATCTCTGTGAGCAAAGAAAGAGCTAATTGGGAGTTAGATTCAGTGTCATTATCAGCTTGTTTATGATAAGGGAGTACTCTTCTGAATAGCACTGTAAATTCATCCCCAATTGTGGTGTTAAACCACAGCTCATTTCAATCCTTACCCCCCTTGCTTTTTTTTTATTTGGTTAGAAGGGGCTTTAAAATATTTTCAGCAGATGACAGTGTCATGCTTTGATTTTCTTCCATCTTAAAAAATAAATCAGCCACATGAGCCTGATGTCAAATTTCACTTTCTAATAGGAGAAAGGCACATTTTAAATGTTTACTATAAGATCACATTTGGGTAATTTTTCCCCATGTCATTATGAACATTAGACTGACCCAATTAATATGAAATGTTTCTATGCTGCTGGAACAGACCGTGTTACAGAAAGAGCCATTTGCACAACCTGTTCATGATTATGGGCCATAAGGACACAAAGATGGCATAGACATTTGTGGACCATCTGAATTCTTACAGGGGAAAGGGAAAGAGGGAAGGGGGAAAAAATTATGTTAGCTGACTGTTATGGGTCATGTTTTTTAATCCAGAGTATTGGACATGTAACACAGCAACAAGAGCTGATCATTTTGTTTAATCACCTTTTGGATCTTTGCCAGATGGTCTCTATTGAGAGTGCTGCAAACAGAGAGAGATGAACTGCATCTAACATGCCACTAGAGCTTTCCCGTAAATGTCTGAGAACTGAATCCAACAAGAATTTAGTCTCAGAGCAGAAAGGGATACATTTAAAAACTATGTGCATTAACTATACTTTTCCCCATAGAATCCTCACTTGGCATGAATAATTTACCCTCTCTTATGCTAATGGGATCATGAAAGTATCCCTGTGTCTTTAGTGCAGCTATTCTCAGCTTTCAGTAATTACCCCACCCAGTGAAAATAACATGGCTTCTGCAGCTGAACGGCCTACTGGTACCTGCAATTAGAAAGATCATGGCTGACAGAGGAGCGGTCTGGAGATGGCCATACAAGCTCTGACAGCCTGAGGAACATTTCAAAAATTAAAAGCTGTAATTGTTTCCTTAGTTGCTTACGATCAACATGGAGAGGGCAGCTCCTGCAAGGGCATCTTTATTTTTTAAGGATGACAGAAGATTCTAATGTACTGTATTAGCATTGAGAAATAGCAACATTCCTGGTCATCAACAGTTAAAAGAAAGTTTCTGTTGGTTTGCTGGTTTGTGTTAGGGTTTGTTTTTTTTTATTTTTAATTAGTGCCATCTTGTTAAACAAGAAGGAGAGAATTAAAATTTAATTTTATGAGTGTCCTTCAGTATCTGACAATTTTATCAGCTACACAAAGGAAAATTCTGTAGTATTCAATTAAAAAAAAGTTTTTAAAAAACCATTAGGAAGAACTGGGCCTTGACCTCTGTCCATAGCACTCCATGCTAGGTAGTTCACTATGTAAAAATTATCAGGCTAAAACATCTGGGAAAGAAAGCTATGAAACAGCAGGGAACGTGGCTGGTTTATTGTTTATCTTTTGTTTATGAGGCAGTATTCAAGTTTAATTACTACTCTAAATTAAACTCTAACAGGCATCAGGAGACATCCCCTTAGTAAGTTAAAAAAAAAAAAAATCCAGAGATTCCAACACCAGATCATTCAAATAAGTTGTCATATATAAGAAGAAATTAGTCAGTCTACGACAACACAGGAAGACATTTAAGCACTTGCTACTGTATGTTTGAGTATGTTGCATTATGAAACCATTAATATTGTAACATGCATACAATTATAATTTAGCAAATGGGATGTTATCTAACATTTGGAGGCAAATTGGGTTAGGCTGAGTAGGATTTGAGATGGAAAGAATGGCCTAAGGGGGAACCCTACCTTTTTAATTTTGAAACACAAATATATACACACGCACACATAAAAACATACATCTTTTTAAAAACACCTAGTAACATGCAGTCAGAGGTGAACCTCTCAACAATAACATTCTCGATTAAAATTTAGTTATTTTCTCTGAACATTCATGTACAAGGAGGAAAGAATTCACTATGTTTACCATAACACTAAGTGACCAGTTTTAGATGAACTTAGCTGTAGGAAAAAATAAAAGTTGAAAGCAACTAGCAAAAGATTATTCCAGATGGCATCTGTCATATTGTATTTAGGGTTATTTTAAAGAGATTACTGCCACTATGAAAACATTCCATTGACAGAGTTTTCCTAGGCTTCACTTTAAACCCCCACACAACATACTTCAGATGTGGAAGTTAATGTTTTGTAATGCATATATAGATTTTTAATCTATATCTAAATATAAAAACCTATGTGGATTAAAAGCTGAGAGTGAGGCAAGAATCTTAAATACAAGTACAATATACAGCCATTCTAGGCTTTAATTTAATAAAAACCTAAGAATCTGCAGTTGCTACCAGAATGATTATTAGAAAACTATAGTGAAGCAAAAATTCACCACCAAATTTTAATGCTACTTATTGAATACTGAGTAAGGACTTAAATGTTCACCAACTCCAGCCATCCAACAAAAACTGCAGGAGAATGTATTTGTTCATGCAGTAGACAAAAAGAAAAGATAGGATGGGAAAATACTGAAATGTCTCTATATTTAGCTAAGCTGGTTCTGGCATCATTATGGTTAATGTGCATGTGGTGTGCAGTGTGAGCTCAGCAGTTACTGGGCCAACTGTCTCAGTATTTCTGGGAATTCTGCCTATTCACAGTGCAGGGATTGTTCAATTGCTGCAAAATGTACAAAATGAATTTTACAAAAATGAATTGTAAGGAAGGCCCCATTACAACGATTTTACAGCAAAGATGTCAACATCAATTTTTCTTTCATGCATAGCTAATGATTAAAACAGCATATTCCATTTGCCTAAGACAATTTGTTTCATATTGGCACATCAAAATATTGAAATACAAAGTTATCTTTACCCTTATTCATTGATGTTGAACCCACACCATTGTTCAAACCAGGAAAAAATAAAGCAAACTTGGCAAGAAATACTTAAAACAAAGGCTCATCAATATTCTCCAATTTGTCAACATCTCAATTACAGCAATGGAAAAAATGTAAATTTCATGTGCTTTGAACACTAAGGGGTCTATTCTTCTGTCAGTGCACATGCATAACTCCCATCACCATTAACGGGAATTACTCATACATATCAACACAAGGATGGGCCCCTCAAACTTGAAAGGGAAAAGATGAATTAATAAGGGCTACTCTCTTCCTGTATCTTCCTCAGCTGAAAAAAAGTCATTATTCTTTAAGAGTTTTTCATACTTCATACAGTTCACCTTTATGAGAGCTGCGCCCTCTGAAATAATGCATCTCCAGTGAAGCATTATTTATTAGCAGATTTGATTTTTCACAGTCTGGATGTTTGAGCCCTTCTATCAGGAATTTTCTTTCTTATGAGGGACAGCTATCTTCTAATACAACCATACCCAATAGCTTTAGAAGTAAAAACATAAATGAATAAACACACATTCTGAATCCATATGATGAATATGCATACTATCCTCAGCAGGCTTACCTATACATTACAGGACCAGAGAAAGAGAAGTTGTAGCATTAACTTTTGGATAGTAAACTTCCAGTAACTTTGTAGCTAACAGTAATTTTTAAAATGTTATTAATAAAACAGAATATCCTTCTCCTTTTTCTGAGTACTGGAGTTAGGTTCAAAACTTTATGCAGTTTTGCTAGAGTTTTGCTACTATGACAGGTCTTTGGGCATTATCAGCTAGTTTTGTACAGAAACATTATTTGTATACCATGACTATTACAAGATAGTATATGATGAATAACAAATACACTGCCTAATTTTTACAACGTTCATCAATTCAGAGATGTAATCTGGGACAGTTTCAGTCAGTGTCTTAGTTGCTTTACCCCAAACTAAATGATCACAAAGATACTGTGGACAAAGCTGTGGGGGACAAGTATGCAGTTGTCACGGAAGTGTTTCAAAACTACTTTAAGATACTGTCCTAGAGAGTAGCCTCAGGTATTATTTATAAAAGGGCAGAACTTCTTCATTCAACACAAGTAGTTTCATCAAAAACAACAACAATAACAACAACAAAAAAAACCAAAACCCAAAACAACCCAGCCAAGCCACACACTGATAAACTCCCATGGGTAAAGCAAAATGAATGTGATACCATTTATATTTTTACTACTGTACAAACTATGTAAAGTCTCTAGCTTCTCACTTACGACCACATTTATCACCCCTGACTTAATCCTAAAAAGATGACAAACTTTACAAAATGCCCTGAAGAAACAACCTCTATCTGACTTGGCTGGATCAGGCCCTTTCAGTCACTCAACTAATATGACAAATCAAGTATACAACACAACCCTGGTATCATAAAATCTGAAATTGAAACTACTCCCTGGTGTTTTCCTGCACACCACATTTTTAAACCTTAAGAAGATTTATTAAACAGTTTTCATGCATAATCTACCATATTCATTATTTGAAATATCCCATAAAGAGATTAAATAGGAATTAAAGTCTAGGAGCATCATATCCATCACTGTGGTACAAAATGATGCCAAGTGATTTGAGCCCTGTATGTAAAGGCAATGGCCATTTTCACTTTGTTTCACAAAGAATAAAGAAAACACAATACCCCAGAAGACTTTCAGATGGTTTTTTTTTCCCCCCTCCAAAGAAAAGGGTGGATGATAAAGCTACACACACCTTTTAATCTTCCACTTAAGAGTTTTTACACATATATTCCCTGGCAAAAACCCTAGAGTATTCTCTCTCCCCCTCCCTTTCTCTCAGCCCCTTTCCTGCCATCTCCCTTGCTATAACTCAGCTAACCCAACAGAACCAGTCAGTTTTAAATTTCAGTTGGGACCCCAGTGACCTGTTAATGAATCTACAGAGAGGAGAAAAACTCACAGTGTTGAGTTATGCCTGGTGTTGCTAGCTGACTTGGAGTCAGAAATGCTTGAAGCGTTAACGTAATTGCAAGAATGTGAAAAATGAAGCGTTGGGCTCCTGAGCAAAGCGAAAGGTCAAAGCAAGCCCTACACAAAACAAGTTTCTGGAAGATGGCCTCATTAGACCATTAAATCAGCTTCGTCTTTTACGCCTTTGTAATATGTTTGGAGTATTTTACTTTTATTATTGGATATATTTAACTCTCTCTTTCCAGAGCAGGGAGAAAGTTGATCAGACCTACTACATAATTACTGATCTCCAAACTTGTATTAGAGAGCACTGATCTGTATTTGTGGATCTGAACTGGGATAAGGTCAATATATGTTTGGTAGATCTCAGGTCACTAGTACTTTGGTTTTCTAGGTGATCAATACCTTGTATAGCTTAATTTTCTGTTGAATAAGTGAGGTGACACATTAAGAACAACATAGACACTCACCGCTAATAAAATTAGGATAATCTTTCAACACTTACTGCCTGAAGACCTTTCCTTAACTCTTTCCATGCCAGCATGCTGCTAATAATACCAACCAGATTAACCCCTTTGAAGCCAAAAAGCAATCACGCACTGTTCCAGAAACTGTCCTCTATAAATAGACAAAATATCTACACCTTTTTATTTGGTTCTAACTTTAACTACCATGGATGAATATTTCTGTGTAATAAATCATACAGACATAATTTGCAAAAATAAATCTCACTCACACAACTCATTTCTATACCACTAAATTGAATAAAATATATTTTAAAAAGCCAAACCAAACTCACAAGCTGCACCTCAGACTTCAGGCACACGTTGTGACCCCTGGAAAGTGCTCCCAAGAGTCCTAAGAGACCTTTAGTTGCTAATGTAACCAGAGTCTCCCAAGGACATCCCATTCCCAAGAAATCCTTTTGGGCAAGTAGAATACTTGAAGCAGCATTTGTGGAGGGTCTTGACGAAACTGCAGGGAAACCAAGTTGACCCAAAAAAGTAACTACACCAGAATAGCTTAAAAACATTATCTCTCCATCTCAGCATTGCCTGAGACTGACTTGCTGCCAGTTCACAAGTTATAAAGTAAACACTACCTCTTTCAAGTAAGCATAAGGAAAATTCAAGACAGGCTTCCCTCTCTTTAGCCTTTCCCAAGGCTGGGAGGAGGAGAGCAATCTAAAGCTGTCTCCAATGGGAATTTGGCTGGTGCAGTAGGATCATACATCTTTCAGCTGCCAGCAGCTGAGTGGAATGCTGATTTGCCACTGGACGACTGCTTCCCTTTAAAAGGTCCAACTGAGACAAAGAGAAGCACACCAGTGATGTTTTAGCTTGCCAGACTGGGCTACACTAGTGACTGATTTGGTCCTTCAGAGATTATCCTCTTCTGTAGAAATGAGTGCAACATGTTTGTTTAAATCATACACTTTATCCAATACAAACAGTCTCCAATAGGAAGTTGGTGCAGTCATCAACTATTTTGTCTTATGTTTAACAATATTTTTTTCAAGCAAACTGAGTTATATGACAAGGGACCAGAAACTAGTGAACTGCAAGATCTCTAGATGTTGATACAAGAAATTTCTTTATATCAAGCATGATTCAATGAAGAGCCTGCTCCAATTTCTAAGGGGTTGCTGGAACAGAGTGGAGATACAGGTACAAAGTTTCTTGCCTAGGTTTGGAATGAATACACTGGTGCAAATGTCTCTGATTAATCCTTTCTGATCACTAGCTATATCAAAGAGCTTAGACACAATGTACAACATAGACATTCAATCAACAGGAAAAGCTATGGCCAGCTGATAGGCATAACAGCAGTTTGCTGCTCAGCCACCAGGCTCTCGCTTTTATAGCTGCTGAAGATGTAAGCGTTCATGTTGTTCCCTGTACAGCTACAATTCAATTGCACAGAGAAAAATGTTGGAATTGGATGACATCCTGCCATGGCTGCCTCTTATCAACAGTAAGATTACAAATGTATAAATGATTCAAACAAGTAGGAGACAAACCCAAACCAGCCTACCGGAAGCATGCTTTGCAAGTTCCTAGAATGAGAACTAGTACAACATCAGATCATGAGAGAGATGAGAGACCTGTCTCTTTCTCTAGTGGTAGGCCACGCAAGAGACATACCTGCTCTGGAACCTGAATATGGCAAATATCATGGTGTGAAGTGGCCCGCAGCACAAGGCTACTCCCAACAGCTAAACCCCTGAAGGCTATTCCCCATGTCCAGTTTTAGGATCCCACAGGCTAGCTGAATGGCAGACCTGTCAGTTTTCTCACAGAGTCACAGAATAATCACAAGCTTGAGAGCGTTTCCAGAGGAGAGCTACATCATCTCCATGTCTTTCTGATAATGAGGGGCCCAGAACTGAACACAGTACTCAAGATGAGACCCCACAAGGGCCAAGTACAAGAACACAATAACTTCTCCAGCTGACCACACTATTTCTGATACAGACCAGGATCCTGTTGGCCTTCTTGGCCACCTGGGCACACTGCTAGCTCCTATTAAGCCAGCTGTCTACCAGGACCCCGAGGTCCTCTTCTGCTGGGCAGATTTTGAGCCACTCATCCCCAAACCTGTAGCGTTGCCTGCGATTGCTGTGACTGAAATGCCGGAGCCAGCATCTGGCCTTATTGTACCTCATACAATTGGCCTCAGCCTGAGTCCCTCTGTAGAGCCTTCCTGCCCTAAAGCAGATCAACACTCCCACATAATTTGGTGTCGTTTTCAAACTGGTTTATATCTGTAACCCCCATATCAGGGAAACAGTGGCAAAATGCTGCAGACGCACAAGGTGGAGGGGACAAGTCTTAAAACTGTTTGAAGGTAATGTCCACTCACTAGCTAAGAAAGAAAAACAAGAACAAAGCCCACCACAAACTTTGGTTTTAACCACAAAAATAAAAGTCAGCTCTGACTCAAGATCACAGAGTAACAGTAGACCATCTTTATCCAACGTCTGAGCACTGAAGGCTCAACTCTTACACCTTCTGGAGTCACTTATACTTCTAATGAGCAAGTGTAAAACACTATCATATCAGAATGACAGCTTTTGACACTTACTCAGCATGGATGCTGATGACCACACACTAGGTGAAATGCAGTAGGAAACAAAACAATAAACCCTGAAATAATAATCAAGCCTCCTGAACCCTTGAGAAGGCTTCCCTGTATAGATCCAGCAAAGGTTTTGCAGTTTAGGAACATCTCTACTTACTATTATAAATTCAGATTTTTCTGAAGCAGAAACAAGGCTGTGTAAGCAAACATCACAAGAAACATTTTTCGGTCAAATTCAGGGTTTGCTTCTACTTTATAAAATTCAGCAACATCATAACTTCATATAGGAGCCTCTTCCTCAGCTAAAACTACAGGTTAAATTCTTCATCTACAACCCAGCTCAAACAACTGCATCACAGCTGGAGAGTATGTCTGTCATTATATTTACTTACACCACACAAAAATAAACTGTAGATAACCAAATTTGTAAAGGAATTGGCAGAACTAATCAATTGTTATTACAAAGCTTGTTTGAAAGTTAGATATTTTGCTTTGAAATAATAATAAAATGCAGCTAAGTGGGTTAGGAAAAGGAAATACCGTCTCCCTAAGTTACAGCTGATTATACTGCAAGTCTGCCACTCCATGTTTACTCTAAGGCAGATGTACTGATATAATAAAAAAAGTTGGAGTTATTTTAGTCATGCCTACTTTGCGGAGGGAAAAAGTTTGACCTTTTACCTTGCTCACTGCTGTTGTCTCCGCTCTGGGAAGCATGGCCCCCACTGGAGGGCCCCGGTGTGCCTGCCGAGTGCGTTGAGGTTGCATCATCGTGGTCTCTCCAAGATGAAGGATTCTGGTGTCAGAGTGCCAAGGAATTTTTTCCACAGTTCCCATTCCAATAGCAAATGAAGAACAGAAAGAAAACAAGGAGAAGAGGGGGAAAGGGGGGAAAATTATACACATTAGCATTTGTTAAAACGTGCCAAACACTGATACTGCTTGCACAACGTAATAATTCTTCAGCAAAGACAAGCAGAGGAGATACAAAGATTAATTGGGAAGAAAACGGGCTGATTTTTTTTCTTGTTTAAACTTTCCAGTGTTGCCTTGATTTAGTTGTTTGAATACTACTGTAGAAGGATATTTTGAGGGGGGAAAAAAGTTTTACAGCATACAGGCAGGAAGGGGTGGGGGGGGAGGTGGAGATCATCAACCTGCACAGTTTGACATACTAGATGTTCACATTACGATCAGGATAGCTGGTACGCAAACTAAGTCCCCAGTCTTAGCTTTCTCCATACTGACTAGAGATGAGAAAGAAAAGGAAGAGAAGAAAAACAGTTTCAAGGAGTAGCAGAGAACATGCATGGGAGATGAGCATGTCCTCACACCTTATCCTCTTTCTCACCAATTTGACTGCTGGAAAAACTTCAAGCAAATGAAAAGTTGTGAGGGGAAAAGCAAGTTTTCCCTGAAAGATGTTATACACAAGGGAAGATGCTTCCTCACCCTTCCACCACCATCTTGATGTGACACATTTCAAAAGATTTTCTAGATTTATCACTCTAACAGTTCGCTTACAAGTAATGTCAAGAATAACCACCAGGTGATTATATAAAATAACATGTAAGTGATTTTTATGTAACTCTATCTGCATTACTATGCATGAAACACAACAAAAGGGAATGCAAACGGCAGACATTCAAAGTCTGCAAAACTTGGCTAAGACACCAACTACCGTACTTTAGTCACATAATTCATGCAAACGCTCCAATTTATTGAGAATTGGCTTTCCTGGGGCAAGGAGAGGCTATTTAAAAGGGTAAGTGTGGAAAACTTAATGTTACAGTTTAGTGCTACTTTGTTGAGTGTATTCTCCTCCTGTCCTCCTCCCCTTTCCTGATCATTCCCAATACCCTGCTGTTGCTTAAAGGAAAACAGGAATTCTACTGTACAGGAAGAGCTTTATCAGCACCACATGAAGGCAGGCAAGAGATGGAATTTCCTCTGGCAGAAAAGGAGAGCAAGAACACATGAAACAGATCAGAGTAGGGGATGGACCTGTGTTACTTGTCACCTGTACATAGAACTTAAATCAAGCACATTATAATAATTCAAACAGAAAACAAACAAAAAAGCCATCCCCACCAGAAAATGCTTCTTGGGTTTAACTGCATTTCAAATCTGCATCATGAAGTGACACTGAAATATTAAAGCACAAGGAGATCCCAAAAGCAGCAAGCAACAAGGCTTAGTAAATTCCTTGAACAGGACTGATGCTGACCTCATCTACCTCAACATGTACTAGGAATAACTTCAACAAAATCAACTGATTTACCCACTGCAAAATTCAGTGTGATTGGAATGAGAGGTTTCAATGTATATTTTGGGACCTAAAAGTAATCTCCCAGCACTGATTAGTACCACATGCTCTACAGCAACACAAGATAGAACTGCCAAACAGCGACTTGCTACAATACCCAGTAACATAAATCTAACGAGCCTGACCCAGATCATAGCAGAGTCAAAGAGAGAAGCCCATGACTTCAAAAGCTTCCCTGTAAAGCCCTAGGTGACCAAAGGGTAAGAAGGATCTAAATCTCCTTCACCTTACACAGACACACACATGCACCTATGTATGTGGCTCCATGGCAGGACAATGTAAATAAAAATCAGAAGACATGCCAGGATCTTAAGTTCACCTAACCTGTCAGCACAGCAGGCAGCACAGCAGCACTTACAGCATAAAGCCACCCCCCTTCTCAAAACCTAGAAGACTGATCTACTTTACCTCACACAAAAAGCACAGCAGAAAAAAAAACAAAACCCCAAACATACCAGAAACCCACATCAACAAACAGTAGCATTTTATGTTAATTGAGGCTGTTATATTAAGTCTCAGAAATCACTCTTAATATAGGTAATGGTCCCCCTCCATTTATTAAAAAAAAAAAATAATTAACAAAAAACCACATTTTACCATCACTGTGCAAAATCAGGTAGGAAGAAACACAGAAAAAGATGAAAAGTCCTGAAAGTTCAAGAAGGCCAGATGTTATTAAAAGAACCGAAAATAAGCTTAGCAAAGGGTTCAGATGGAAACAAAATGCAGAAACTGAGCAAGTTTCTTTACAGTCTGGATTAAAACACAGTTGTGCCTATGAGCTTCTCTTTTTATCTCTGAGTTAGGAAGCCACTCAAATAGCTTCAAGCTGAAGGCAAACAGCAGACAGGAGCTCTTCAGCCCTCTGCAGCCTCTTAGCGTCAGCTGTTTGCCGGATGGTAATCAGATAAAGGGCTAGGAGAAATACATGAAAAAGGAAAGAAACAATAGCATAGCATGAGTTTAGCCCTCCAACAACATCAGGCTGGAATCTTCTTTTAGAAAATGTAATAATTGCAACATGTTCACCTAGGCTAAACTTTTCAGGGAACACAGTGAGTTATGTTAATTTTATGCACTGCAGGCTCTCTTAAGCTGGCTGCTGCTGGAGCTTCTTATCACATATATGAAAATTACAATAATTAACCAGTAACACCTCAGCTATGTTTTAAGGCAAATGTCATCCAAAAACCTATCATACGGTATTTCAAAAGGTAGACTGGCCGTTCTGCTTCAAAACTATAATGATTTTGAAGGAATCAGTGAAGAAGAATCCCCGCAGCTGAAAAACACTTGCTGTCTCTACCAGGCTGAGTTGTTCTTGACCTCGGTTTGTAGATCCAGTTTGAGAAAGACAGACTGTATTGATTGTGAATTCAATGTATTTCTCCTGACACAGTCTTCCTGAGGAAGTAATCTGGCTGAATTTTGTTGAAGGACAGAAATACTAAGATGGGATATTTACAAGATGCAACAGTAGAATGTTGGAGGAATTTTTAAAAGAAGGGAAATAGCTAGGCTCTATTAAATATAAAATACTACAAACAACTCTAAGGGTGGAGTGTACAGCCTCATAAAAAGGCAGCATTCTTTTGCTTTGGACTAAGATCATCATACGTGTCAGTGAACTTCTCCTTTTCTCCCCCAGACTGTTTCCATCTTTGCACCCCTCATGAAAAATGTCTTGGCTAAACACCTAATCATAAGTAACTATTTTACGTATGTGTTCACAAAAAAACAGGATCAAATGACACATCTATTGTGCTTCACAGGACACACTTCATCAGCATAGTTTACATGCCTAAAGAGACCCTGACCAAAAGCCTAGAATTAATTGCAATATTTCTATTAATTTTGATGAAATCTGTACTAAGCTATCACACTGTAAAAAAAAAAACCCAAACCACAAAGCAACAACAAACAGAAAACCAGATAGCTTTAGATGAATGACACAAACTGTTAGCATGGATTGTTGTATCTTTTTGCAAGTTTAGTAATACGATTTGCAGAAATACATTGAAGAGTGTAGATGATGTCTGCCAAAATGCAACTGCCTGGTTTGTGTACATATGCATACAACAACATTTTCACACACATATGACCTAAACCAATGCCACATACCATAGAAGGTAAAGAGCACACATGTAACTATTCCCAGTAGTTTTAATAATTGGAAGTCAAATATGGTGCTCTTCTTGCTCTTCCTTAATTGTGTTAAAGAGCAGCGCTACCAGGAGAAAAGCAGTGAATACTGAGTAGAGTACAATAGAAGGAGATGGAAAATAGATACAAGAAGCTAGGTCTCCAGGGGCAGTATTTTCTATTTGCTGGGCTACAGACTCACAGCTGATAATGCAAGTTGTAATTAATATAAAAGCAGGAGACAATATGGGAAAAGCTTGTACTAGCAGGGCCACAGGAGATCACTCCGCTGCTATCCACTGTTTCTCATTTACACGCATAGTCTTTCCTAGAAAACACAATTTTGCCAGTGTTTTTTCCCTTGAAAGCTAAAAAATAAATTGATTTTGCACCACCATTGAATTTTGCTAAATCTAGAAAAGAGCAGCAGAAAGGACAAGAGTCTCCTGGTATACCAAGCAAATCTGACACATTACTCTTCTGTCGATTCTGCAAATCTTGTGGAAAATGCAAGAGTTTTTAACCACTGCAGGATTTTTAAAAGAGAGGTTGTAGCAGAGACTTTTGATATTAGGATAACCTTCTGTTAAATTGCAGTCTAAGTTTCTATCCCAAGAATTTCCACTGGGCAAAGTCTGGCTAATTTTATGTGAGCGTATGTAGTCCCATTAGGACTGGTTCTGATCTCACACTGCTTTTTATGGTGATATTAAAGACTCAATTAACCATAAGGAATTTGCTTCGTATTTATAACTGAGAAGTAAAATCAATTGGGCCAGCTAATACCCATGTGAGTAAGCTGAGCAGGATTTGGCTTATAGACATTAACTGAAGTTTTAAGTACAACTGTGCCAGGATCAGGCCCTTACCTTTTATCAGATGAAATGGATAAAAACATTGATCTTGCAGGAACAAATAAAACAAAACTTACTTTCATAGAAGAAAGTGCAACAGCTAGAGAACTCTCTCTTATGAAGATGGCTGGACTCAAAGATCTGGAGGTTGCTCTGGTAAATTAATTTTGCAAACATGAAACTAAATAGAGCTACTGATACGGATGGCATTTCCCCCTCTGTAAACACAAGCCAAATCCTGCTCACCTTGCTCTTACAGGTAACACCTGTAAACACAGTGGAACAACAGATGTGATTGATAGCACACAAACCTGTATCTACATAGAACCATATATCAAAAAGTTATATACTGTGCCTGACATCGAAACCTACACACAACTATGCACGTGTGTTTTAGTGTGTGCATGTGTGTCTGTCTAGGTTTTGTATGCATGAATTTCTGGATGATGTCTTACACACTCTGTGGAGTGCAGTAATAATAAACTTACTATGTAAACCCACTTTCAATAAGTAAATGAGCCATAAAACCCTTGAATTTTATTCTGTTTTCTAAAAAAGACTACTGCTGATATTACTGTGGTTTCTTGTCTTACATCTGCGCATTTCATACAATAACACTTTTTGTCAGAAGTACACAATGTAAGCAAAGGACAAGGACTTGTGACATTTCAGATTTTTATGTATGCGTGTTTGTCTGTGTATGTATGTACAAGTTTTAATTATTGTCCCTTGAATTTGCATTTGAGGAAGGTGTCAGAAGGAATTTTTGACACTCCGAGTACATGGCAACATTCTGAAATGCTGTGTGCTTTTTATTTTCCAATTAAGATGAAAATCATACGTGTAATACACCTGCCTGCAAGGGTCTGAGTCTTGAAAATTTGGGGGTTTATTGTTTTTCAGTTGTCCTTCTACATCACTCTGTGTGGCTACACTTCATCTAGACTGATGGACAACTCAAATCAAAGTGGGAACATTGATGTCAAATATTATTTGTTCAGCTGAGAGAATCCAGTTTAAAATTCAAACACTCAAATTTGAACTGCAGATTACTTTTAGCTGCAGAGTACCTTGACCCATCAAGGAGAGATAAAACACAACGTTGCCCCTTCAGAACATACAGGGCCTACCGTAACATCCTAAGTTTTATAACACATACTAAGGACTCTAGGTTTTAAAGCAAAACAATTGACGTATTTCTGCTACAGCTAGCTTCTTAGTTCTCATTCCAACAGACTACACAGAGATGAGGCACCTTTATCATCTGGTCCTGCATTTCTGGCATACTCAAACCTCCCACTGAAGTCCATCACAGTGTGGCATACTTGGAGAAGGCAGCATCAAGCCCCAAATTACTTCACCATTGCTAGTGGAATCTCACCTAAAGCTTTAATTATATCACTGGGACCTACAAATATTTCCTTATTTTTATGTTTTTCTCATCTGCAAGACGTTGAGAATATGCACAGACTGTTATTAAGAGAAGAACTATTAAAGAAACATAAACTGTCTAGATGTTGAAGAGTAAAAGTATCATCATTTGAAAGCTAAAAGGTTTAATATTTAAACTAATATTTTTCTTCTACAACTAAGGCATTGAATTTCTAATCTATCAGCAGTCTTTTTATAAAAAAGAGATGTATGTATAGTTCTATCCATTTTTAATTGTATTTTATAAATTATGATCTGTGTACTATTAACTCACAGCTGCAAATTGTCTAGAACATATAAACAAATACCAAAAGGACTGAGGCCCTGATCCTGCTCACACGAAAGCAAGAGGATAGAGAACCATAAATCTGTATGGCAGAATTACTAGTCTTCAAAGTAGGCATTTGCTAAAGGAAGAATTGTGTGGCACCAGGTGAAGCCAGGTACAAAAGAAATATATAAATAAAAAATGTTATCATGTGCTAAAAAAAAGTATTAAAATATCTCTTTTACAAGAATTTTGTTAAAAAAAAAAAAAGAAAAAGCCTGATATTTGTTGGCAATCTCACCACATATTTTAGGCTGAACATAGAATGCAGGATAGGGCCTAGAATGTTTATATTAAACAATAATACATTTTCTATGCTGGGAAACTCAACTAGAACTGCAGCTGGAAAGGTTTTTTTCCTCTTTTCTCTCTTTTTTTTTAGCCCTAACTGATCTGGTTCAGCCAGGGCATAGCAGTAATTACCTTCTTCCTATCTACAGCTAATACCTCAGAGCAATAAAAAAATATGAGGGCGTTAAAAATTCAAACACTAATTATGGGCTGTTATATTTACTAAACACAGCAGAGTAATAACAAAAGTTTTAGCTTCTTGTGGCCAGCGCTGCACTATTTGATATACCAAGTCCCTGGACTCTTTACACTTACTGTATTACATAACAGTTAATAGCACACTAAAATAAAATTTGATAAACAGATTTATTACCAAACGCGTATAGCACAACTGCTTACAGCTGTCTCCTTTTTCCAGCACAGGTATACCTCTAAAGACTTCATTCCTTTGTTGATTTTGGTTTTGGTTTCAAATTAAGTGATATAAATAGTAGAATAGGAGATTTTTGCAAAGGGAAGCATGCATTATTTGAGTACCACATTTAAAGTTTTACAGCAAATATTAGCTAATCCTACACTTCTATTTCTTTCCCTTATGCCTGTTTTCAGATCTAGCAAACAAACAAAACTGAGAGCTGCCTTAGTTCCTAGTTCAGCACTGCCACTGTCACTGCCACCACCCCTCACATTCACATTAAACACATGCAGTGTAGCTTTCTTTACACCACTTAATAAGAATAGAGGTGTATGGATTTTTGGGGTGTCAAACAGCTGTCACAAACTGTCACCTCCACAAGAGAAACCTTGCCACACAACAAATTAACCTACACTTCTTTTTGGCTATCATTATTCACAGCCAATCAGTTGAAATGCTCCTAGTATTTCATGTGCAAATAAAACCATGAGGGGAAGACCCGGATCAGAATAGTGGGCCAATACATAAAACAGAGGAAACAACATGCTGTCTCTGTCCTTCTGAAGTGGCTCATCATCACCCCTGCACCAACTTTCACCAAATGAGATCTAGCCCGAGGCTGTATATTAAATATGCATATCAAAGCAAATGAAAAAATAAACCTGGAGACTCAAATTGGGCAAATTTGCATGCTTGAACTACTATATTTTCAGGTAGATGCTCAAAAAATGATAGCACGGTTTTTGATAGTCTTGAATGTTTATATTAGCCAATTTTTTTAGCTTTTTGTTCTTTATGAATAAAAGGGGATTTCTTCCTGCTAGAACTTTGTACAGTGCAAATATAAATGTGTAAGTACACACTACTTTGACTAAGCTATAAAAGAATATTAAAGTTTTGTTGGGAAAACAAGCTAATACACACACACACAAATCCAATAAGGAGACACATTTCCCAAAACGCATGAATAAAATGTAACTATGTGATACAACTCTTCATTTCCCAGTTGGTGTTCTGGTTGCACAAATTATTGCTTCCTTTCAAAACAAATAGCAGGGGGCTCAAGTAAAAATGTTATAGCTCAAATCTCCAGGAAATAAAAGGCTTTAAATTATAATACCCAATGAAGTGGTAAACCCTAACGGGTGCAAGATAAATGGGTTGTCATATTTATTTGAGTTTGCATTTTTGGACCACAAAAGCAAGAGAAGATTCTTCTTAGGGAAGATAATAGTTATCAAATTATCAAAATGCTAACCCCCTCCACCCCTGTCCTATCATTGTGTGTGAATTTAAATATTGTAATGGAGCACTGCAAATTGGCTTGAGCATTCGCCATCTGCCAGAAACCTAAACAGGCTAGTTTATCTAATCTCTTCAATATAAACATAAGCATGCTCTATTTCTACACTTCCACTTGAAACACACTCTTGTAAAGAAACTCTACTACAGAAACATGCACTTTTTTCTTCTTCTCTTTTTCTTCTTTTTTTCAGTTGCTCTGAATTATACAAGACGGTCTATCTTTCAGGTTGCCAGTCATTTCAATTCCTTTTCCCGTACTCTCTCAGAATACTTATTGCATATGAATTTAGGGTTGTACAATGCCATAAACCAAATATTTTTAAATAGTGTCATGCCTCATGGAGTTTATTATCTATGTGTGAGACAGCTGATAAGCAAAGAAACTTTCAGGCACCTCTGCATACAGAATTCCTTTTGTCTCTTTCTCAAAATAATAGATTTAAAATGTAAAACAATGCTAAAACTTTGTCCTGCAATGTTTACCGAATACAAATGAGAAAATGAAAGCTAAGGTTTGGGTCCATAAATATTTCCCAGGATCTGTAACTGAGCTATGCCAGAAGGAGGGCATTCAGGAAAATATATTATTATTTTATCTCCCAATTCAGCTTCAGCCCAGGTCTAATATAATTGTCAAATACACACATAAACAACATGTTTTCAAAGGAAACAAAAGCTCCTAGAAAGCTCATTCTCCCTGGGCTTACAGATACTCTTCTTAACACACCAGGAAATAAAGGCAGGCGCCTGTGCAGAATGCATGGTTAACTTCACGCCGGGTGTTAAATTAATATTTCAACCGCTAAAATATTAGACTGTATCATTTAGATTATGAGTTCCATTGAATCTAAAACTGTGTAAACCCCTTTTCCCCCCAGGGATGCGTTCCTATAAATAAACTACAGTTCACACCCACTCTTTAACCAGAGATAGTCCTTTCCTTTTCTGCGGTACCAGCTGCAATCTTTCCCTTTACATCCCAAAGTCTCTCCGCGTCCGCATCTTTTGCAGGATCACAAGAGCCGCTCCAAAACCCGGAAAAACAAAGACAGTCTCCTCATCATGCACACCAATGTTCAGTCCTACACACATAACACTAACTCACCAACTCCTAAAGTGTTAAAATCAACCGCTAACCTATGGTTACTCAATCATCATTCTCTCCAGCTTTCTGTAATACATTGTTAATAATTGCTTCATCAAGGTTACTGTCTTTTATTATGAAGATGCTTCAGGCGTTTGGCAATAAGTCCATATTCTGACAATAAGTTGCTATAAAGCACAAGCATCGGAAACTCTAATGTGCTAACCTCTTTTTTTTAATGCAGTGTAGTATTGCCAATAATTCTCATCACTTGTCATCCCCAAGAGGGGGGAGGATCAGATCAGCAAACTTTCTCCCTAACTTTCTTGTCTCTATTTCCTTACATTGCTGCACTGAGTTGGCAAAGGAGGAGAAAGCACCGATCCTCACATCAAACCGACAGTTTGCCCTCCAAGCCCCCCAGACCACCAAACTTACTGTTTTACAGATGGAAACAGGAAGAACCTTTTGCATTTCTAAGACTTTACAAAGGGAGAGGGAAGAGAGTGTAAAGATGGGATCTGATCTCACAAGAGGTTAAAGCACTAATAATAATACTAATAGACAACAGCAGCAAAACAATGAAACTGGGGACAGATCCTCTAAGCAGGCTAAAGTCTTACAAAGTGCCATAAACACATCAGAAGGACTTACATGATCGGCTAAATTTGTGGAAGATCCTGAGAGTTCTTCGTGGTCTGATTTAGAGCTGCCATCCCTTTCATCAATAACGAGGTCTATTGGCATTTTTCCTTTCAAACAACTAATGTACCGATGGCAGAAGTTATCACACAATTCATGAACCTGAAAACAGTAACAAGAAGAATAGTATTAATAAGGCACAATATCGGATTGCAACTTTTTTTTTTTTTTGGTTAGCAAGAGCAACCCTCTGATCTACTCTACAAGTAACTCTAATTAAGGGGCACAATAGTTGAAGGCAAGGAAACAATAGAGAAATTGTTGCAGCACATATTATTCTCTGGAGACTTGCTGCAGCAACAAGTTAGAGAGAGAGAGAGAGAGAGACAGTGGGCTCAGTCTGGTGTGCAGAGGAAAATCCTATTTGATTATAACATCAGAACACTGGGAGCTGGACCCAGGCGGTATCTCTGAAGCGTACACAGCCCAGACAGGTACAACGAGTCACTTGGGACGGGATCGGCTTAAACTGGGGCTAAAAAAAAGGTCCAAGCAGCCGGGAGCAGTAAAGCGAATCTACTTGCCGAGGCTGTGGGAAGAACCGTACTGGTCCCAGGCCACAGCCCCCTCCCCACACCGCGCAGGGCCCCCTGCCTCTTCCAAACATTTAGTGCTTGCTTGGGGTTAATGTGCCTGCCAGAGCTGGGGAAAGGCGGGAGCGCTTTCATTTCTCTTTTTGTTAAACATGTTATTTCCGAGTCAGGAAAAGAGCTTCTACTGACGAGGGAAGGGCTATGGAGGGTGGAGGGGGTTAGCAGTATGGCCCAGCTAATGAGTCGTTTGCAATTATGCTTAAAGAAAAAATAGTAATCTTAATGCCGAGCTGAGCTGGGCATGGCTGTCGGGTGTCACATGCTCTGGTGGCACAGGTTACGGTGTCACGCTGCGTTTCCCCTGTCTCCTCTGGCCATGGTTACAACTCATCCCAAAGAGTCAAAGAGGGTGGGGGCTGGGGAGCGGGATGGAAGGAGCAGAATTGGACAGGGAGGGAATTACTTGTCCTCCGCCCACCTCCGTGGCTCTTACCTTTTCTAATTCCAAAAGGTGAAACCTTAGTACTTGTATTGCTTGGATCATCTGCAAGAAAGTTTTGAGGAAGGAGTTACGTGGGAAAGAGGAGCACGGGGATCTGTGCAGAGCTGCGGGCCCGAGGGGGTGAGAGGGAGAAGGGGGGGGTCAGGGCGCACAGTCATTATCCAGGATTTTACCTCATTGGTCACGCTCGAACAATTTTGATCAACTTTAACCTAAGCACTTGATTTTTATCATATTTATTCTAAGAGCGGTGATTAGTGCTTTATTACCGCAGTCTTGGAGAAAACATTTCTCTTTCCCTTGCTACCCCGGCCCTCATCCCTGAGGGTCCGCAGAAGAGTCAAACACACATTTCCACCCTTCCACCGCCCCCAAGAGAAAGGGGAGGAAGGAGGAAGGATGAATAGTTTGGCATCTTCTTTACAAGCGGATTTAGGCACTTTGAATATTGAAAACGGTCACATTAGCAAAAGAATTACGTTAGAAATCTCCAGCTCTCTCTTCTTAAGCAGTTATTTCCTTCGCTTTAGGTTCCCGTGGCTTTCAAACAAGGCTTTAGGGCTCGGGAGTTTGCCCTGGCTCACTTTAGAAGTTCAGGTCTTTGAAGCCCCCGGACAGTGGCTTTGCAGCCTCCTCCCGTTCTCCCGGTCCCTGCCCGGTGCCCTGGCTGGCTGAGGGTGAGGAGGGGGCGGAGGAGGGGATGAGTAGGGAAGGGGGTAAGAGCCTTACCAAATTGTCCAATTCTGGATTTGAAGAAAAAAGTGGTTTTTCAGCGCGGACCTGCAAGAAGAAGGGAAAGCAGCGTGAATTACAGCTTCTCCCTTCAGCTCTATAACCAAACCACTTGAGTGGGGAAAATAATATTACCCGTGACAAAACGGGCCTGTGCAGGTGGGCTTGAGGTGCGCGGGACGCTCGAGGTGCTCTAAAGGGCCCTGACAGCCCAGCGCCGGCCCCCCCTCCCCCCCCGCCACGGGAGCCCTCTCTGTCTGATCTGCTGCCCTTCTCCCGCTCCCGCGGCCTCCACAGCTCGTTCTCGGCTCCATTTCCCTTGCATTAGGGCAGGAGGGCGAGGGCCAGGAGTCGCCGGGCAGCGGCGGTCGGAGAGGGGGTACTGGGGAGGGATGGGGGGCCAGGATGGGTGGCTCCCTGCGATCCCCCGGCCATGTGGGTCAAGGAGTTGAGGAGGTGTCGGGGGTGCTGGAGAGGGCCAAGGGCGGGGGAGAGGTGCCGGACCTGTTTGGCGAAGACGGCGATGTCCTCGTTGNAAGTATCCTTTTTTTAGGTAAAAAAAAAAAAGCATGGACATACAGTCACGGACAGACGAACACAGCCACGCTCTGTAGCCTCCCAGTATTGCTTAGGGCAGACCACATTTGAAAAAAAAAAAAATAAAACCGCTGGGTTTGGTGGTGGGTTGGTTTTGGTTTGTTTGGGGTTGTTTGTCCCTTTGAAATGGCAATGCCTGGGCCACATCCTCCGTGCAGTCCCCCCAGAAGAGGACAAAAGTGACCTCTCTCTCATCCAAAGGCGCAAGGCACCGCACACGATCACGCAGGCAGCACCAGCTCAGCTGTGAATCCCACAATTTTCGCCACAGCTTAAAATTAGGCGAAACCTGGAAGATCCCATCCCTACCCTCCAGCTATGACCTAAAACGAGAAGCACGGCTGGGCAAACTGCAAACTACTTCATACCTAATTTTATTTTTTTCAGGGGGCCTACTAACAGAAATGTGGTGAAGTTTCCTGGCTTAGGGAACACAAGCACCCAAGTAAAATACCAGCTGCCCAGATAAGTGAGCCAGGGAGGGGGCAGAGGGAGGGAGCGTTTTGCAAAATATTTTCCCATAGTTGGTGTAGTCAGAAAAAAAAAATTATCTACGTGCTAAATAGTAAGTGTGTGTTGGTCTCGTTTCACCCTTGGTGCCTGATCAAGGCCCCACACTCTGTCATAAGATGTTACTATCTCTACTTTTAGGATCGTTCAGTATTTTTTCTAAAACACTGAAGGGAATCAGTGTTGCTCCCCACAAGCAGTGCCCTGGCATAAGCTGGAGTTCTGCTGGGTACGTGTCTCGGTTTCCTCATGTTCTTCCTTTCTTTCTTAAACAGAAAACTCATCTCAGTTACCTCCGTGATTTATTTCTTCTATCTCAGGGAAGAGGTACTTCTAATAAGCAAATCCCTCTTATTCTCACTACCTTCTGCATTGTGAATATCTCTTCTTTTACAAAGGTGGAAGTGTTATTATGGCATGAAGGAGACCAGAACAACACTTCTCCAACTAAAATCCAGAGCAGCGAGAGCTGCCTCTCCTGTCTGAACTCCTAACTGAGGCCTTTCCGCAGAACACAAAAAAACCCGTGGAGAAATTTAAAAAAAAATAAATTAATGAGAAGAAATGAAGAAAAATAAAAATAACAACTAAAAGACAAGGCAACACCACGTTCCCATAGCCCGCCTCTCTCCTAGAGAAGTCTATTTTCCAGGACCCGTTTCCCGTGGGTGCTAGCAACTCAGCTCAGAGCCAGGCTGGGATTGCTCTCACCCTCGAACTGCCGGTGTCACCGCTGGGGTCCCTCTCCGGAGCGGGGGGTTCCCGGCCGCCGCCCTCCCGCTGGGGCTCCTGCAGCCACCGAGAACCCATGGGAGCCCCCGCGCCCACCCCTGCCCTCGCTGCTCCGCGGGCGCTGGCGCTGCGGGGCTGGTCCATGGCACCTACCCGTAGATCGCATCCTTGTCCCGCTTCAGGGCGTCGTTGACAGCGGAGCCCATGCTGGCCGGCATGACATTGGGGTGCGGGGCGTGGGCGCCGTAGTGCTGCCCGGCGTGCAGCGGCGGGCCATGGTTGAGGTGGTGGACTGGGGGGATCGGCCGGGGGGCAGGGGGGGCCCCGTACATGG
>VZRI01000476.1:0-13129 GCA_013397515.1 Upupa epops
TGGAGTCTTCATCCCTGGAGGTGCTTAAAATACACGTAGCTAGTGGCCTTGAGGTTATGGTCTAGGGATTATGGAGCTGTTGGGATGCGGGCTGGACTTGCTGAACCTGGAGGTCCTCTCCAGCCATAATGATTCAATGATTCTTCTTCTGGGTACTGGCAGAGCAATGAGATGTGTAAGAAGTGGAGCTGTAGGCTGTGGGAGCTTGTCCCTGTGCTAGGGGAATGAATGCTGGGTTTGGATGAGATGCAGACAAAACAAAACAGGCGGTGAGGGATAGCAGAAGAGGTCAACTTCCCTACTAATCAGTGCTGTGCACTGAAGGCAGAACAGTGAGGTATTTGACCCAGTAAATCTTGTTTGCTCTTCTGAAAATTAACAAGGCACTTCTGTGCCATCCTGATTGTAGTGGCAAGCACTCCTGTCCTCATGAATATGAATGAGGTTCACATCCCAAGTGATAAAAGATTAATATCTCTGCTTAATTACAACCTAGTTTTTTTTCCTAGTACTCTGAGAATAAATGACTTTTCAAGGAGAGCTGTCTGCGAGATGTGCAGGATGTTGGAACTCTCTTT
Organism: Upupa epops; assembly: GCA_013397515.1. Classification (NCBI taxonomy): domain Eukaryota; kingdom Metazoa; phylum Chordata; class Aves; order Bucerotiformes; family Upupidae; genus Upupa; species Upupa epops. The sequence goes on from VZRI01000476.1 coordinate 579, forward strand.
GGGAAGAAGGCAAAACGAAGTAGTTCAAGGTTTAAAATCCAGGGTAGCATTGTGTGTGAGAGAAGCTCACGGGAAGAAGAGAAAAGGGAAAGGAAGGGAAGAGAAAATGCAGCCCTGTAACTGAGACAGGGGCTTGCATCTTGTCACGGTTTGACCCAGGACATGTGTGTACCCCCAACCCACCTGAAAGACAAAAAATGGGCTTCAGTGACAAATTAGCACCCTGGTGAAGGACTCTTTGGAAAGGCAGGAGACTTCTGTGAGCAGTGGTGCCATGATTGTTAGTGCTTCCTGTACCTGGAGACTCTTCAGAGCTCCAGCTCTGCGTGCTGGCTTCTATATCTGTAGGATGCTCGTGGGGTTGCAAGTGACAGTTGCTGCTTCTGAGTGATAACTGGTGATGAGAGGTGGTGATGAAGAGTGTTTGAAATGCTGCCTTTGAAACGTGTCTGTGTAGCATGCTTAGCTCCAAGAACGTGCTTGTCCCGAGCATTACTCCTGCTGTGTTTGCTGCCTGTTGAGCATCCTCCTCCTCTTCCTCCTCAGACAGAGGTGCTCAGCTTTGTAGACAAACAAGCTTAAAGCAAATGAGTTGCTAGGTGGTACTGGCCACATGTCTGGTGGATGTGTAGGGAGAGGAGACACAAATGGAGTGTTCTTTTCTCCTATTGAACCAGAAGACTTTTGCACAGTAGGAGTATGAGCCAGTGGTGTTGGCTTAGGACCTCTCTGGTTCCTGCATTTCTGTTTCCTGAACAAACTGTCGTGCAGGTCTGCTAATGACAGATGATGTGGGCTTGGTAAGTGCTAGTCACCAGAGCTTAGGTCCTGCCTGGGATCCTTGCAGAATGCTGTATGTGCTTTTGGTCGCAGTGTCTGAGAGAGGGGATTTTCCATCAAGACAAGCTGTGTGTTCCTTGGTGGTTGCAGCTTCTAGATGAAGCAGGTGTGATGCTCCTCAAGCATGTGTTTTATAATTGGATATCTCTGTGCTAGCATTTCCTGGGCTCCATCCAGTTACAAAAGCAGGTGTAAAATCCTGCTCCTGACTGCAGACAGCTCCTGAGGCTACAGCTCCAGAGTGTCACAACCATACTGTTCAGTTGTTCTTCAAGCACCTGCTTTACTGCAGAGAGGAGAAATCTGAGCGACGAGGTGTGCAGTTTGTTTTCCCCTGCCCTCTGAGATGCATTTCAAGCTGTTCCTCAATGACTCTTGGAAGGCTTCCAGTCCCTTGCTGCCTTGTTGCATCACATATGGTGTAAGGGGTTTAGTAACACAGAATCACAGAACCATTAAGGTTGGAAAGGACCTCTAAGATCACAAAGTCCAACCTTCAACCCAACACTTCCGTGACCACTAGCCCTCTGGGCCAGTCACATGCCAGATATGGGGTGATGCCAAGTGGACTGGAACTGCAGTGGGTGGTCACGCTCCCTAGTTGAGAGATGGGAGTTGCATCTTCTCCTGGACACTAGTCTGCTGCCAGGGCAGGCCTAAGTGCTTCCTCTTCTTGTGTGGGTACTGAACAGTAACAGTATGAAAGTAGGATGTGTACCTGCTCTTCTGGCAGGTTCTCAGAGTCTCGTTGTCGAAGTCTTGTTTGAGGTTGAACCTGAGGATGTTTTTGCAGCCCCTGACTGGAAAGGCAGGAAAGCTTTGCTCTTGATTTGCTCCCTCACTGCGTTCTGGTCTAAGATGCAGGTCTCCATGAGCTCCTTCTGTTGTGTTCACAGGTAATTCACCTTTCTCCAGCTCCTCAAGTCCTATGATCTCCTTAATTCTCCTCCAGAGAGTTGTCCAGTCCAGTGAGCACCAGGCTCACTGCTCCTTGCTTTCTGGAGTCAGGGTCTGGATAGTGTCCTGGCTTCTGGAATTCATCTTGAAGTAAACTGCATCATCCAGATCCCAGCACAAAATATACTTCAGGAGCATAACACGTGAGAATCACAGCAAGCATGAGGTAGTGTGTGACTCCAGTGTGCAAAACACGCTGCTGTGCTCTGCGAGTAGAGCTGGAAAAGCCTGGCTGAAGGTGGTGTTTGCAGCTACTGATTATGAATCTCAGTGCCGATCCAGCAGCTGACAGCTGTAGAAGGGGATAAACTGGTAGGAGGGTTTTTTTTGTCTCTTCTGAGTTGTTTTTCACATCAACATAAAGGATGGAGTAATGTGGCAGGGATGCTAAGCAGCTTTCCCTTCATGGAAGAGCACTGCCTGGTGGAACTTGGTAGAGCTAGCAGCAGCTCTGCTGGAAGGCAAAAAGAGAGTGTGATGAAAATCCACTCTGAAACATAGCTGCTGGAAAGATACTGTGTTCTTGAGTTCTTCATGCATGGTTGCTGACTTGCATCTTCTCTTATATGGACCTGAGTGGGTTAGTCAGGATGGTTTTGATAGAGAGAAGGCAATCTGTCCACTTTCCAGCCTTTCCTAAGGTAGGTAGCTACTCAGGGGAGAAATGCCTGCTTTCCAGGCAGTGGTGCTGCTAGGGATCAACACTGCTTGCCTTTACTACTTCCTGCTGAGAAACCTCTTCTAGAGCACCTGAAATCCTGTCCTCTCTTCTTCGAAGAAAGAGAGGAAGGGGCATGCAAACTATCTGTGAGGTATCTACTAGAGATGGTGACCTCTCTACTACAGGTACTGGTCTCCCATCAGTTGGAATCACAGAATCCTCATGGCTGGAAAGGACCTTCAGGATCAGCAAGTCCAGCCCTCGTCTCAAAGCTCCCCAACCCCTAGACCATGGCCTCAAGTCCTCTAGCTAATCAGTTTTTAAACACCTTCAGGGATGGGGACTCCCACCACTTCCCTTTGCAGCCAGGTCCAGTGCCCAACCACTCTCTCAGGACAGAACTTCTTCCTAAGATCCACTCTAAACCTCCCCTGATGCAGCTTGGGAGAAGAGAGCAGCAGCAGCCTCGCTACAACCTCCTGTTAGGGAGCTGTAGAAGCAAGAAGGTCTCCTCTCAGCCTCTTCTTCTCCGGACTAAACAACCCCAGTTCCCTCAGCTGCTCCTCACAGGGCCTGTTCTCCAGCCCTCTCCCCAGCCTCATTGCCCTTCTCTGGCCCCGTTGCAGCCCCTCAATGTCCTTCTGATCCTGTGGCACCCAGAACTGTACCCAGTACTCAAGATGCAGTCTCAGGAGTGCAGAGCACAGGGGCACCATCACCTCCCTCCTCCTGCTGGTTCCACCATTCCTGATCCAGGTTAGGATGCTGTTGGCTTTGTTGGCCACCTGAGCATCCTGCTGGCTCCCATTCAGCCGGCTGTCAACCAACACCCCCAAACAGTTGTAATTAGGCAGCTATTTAAGGTTCATTAATAGTGAGGGGTTGATTAGTAGCAGCACTTAATCACTAACCAATTTCAAATGCACAAGGCAATCCAGTAGAGCGGGTGGTAACAAAAACAGTGACTGAGGTACAGGCTTGATGACAAGGTTCACGTGAGCTTACTACAGGATATCCTTTGTGTACGGTTGCTCTGCTTTAAAAGCTAAGTTTTAATTGTGTGTTTTCTGCAGAGAAGTTTTAAAGTTAGGGTTTAAAACATTGAAAAGGAAATTGATTGCCCCTCCNAGAGAGAAGCTACAATGAAGATAGTGATGATGTTTTGAGCATTTACCTCAGGAGTAGTGTGGCCAACCTCCCTGTGTCTGTATCTCGTGGGGTTGTTTTTCTCTGATGTACGGTGGGGTCTGCATTAGCAGGGGCATCACCAGCAGAGAGAAAGGTGCTATCTTGGCACTTTACTCAGTGCTGCTTCCTGGGCAGCCCCTTCCAGGGCTCTGGCACCCTCACCAGGAAGAAGTTTCTTCTCTTGATGTGGAACCAACTCTGTTCCAGCTGACACCCAGTGCCTCTTGTCCTGGCACTGGGTGCCACTGAGCAGAGCCTGGCTCCTTCCTCCTGACACCCACCCTTTCCATATTGATCAACACTCATGGGGTCACCCTTCAGCCTCCTGTGTTCCAAGCTCAACAGCCCCAGCTCCCTCAGTCTTTCCTCATCAGGGAGATGCTCCTCTGCCTTCATCGGTGTAGGTCACTATTCATGCTTGGTTTACTCTGGGTTGGTGCTTGGCCTGGGAAGCAGGTGGAGAGGTAAATTGCATCAGGTCTTGACATGGGGACTGTCACTCGAAATAAAAAGATAAGAATCAGTCTTTTTCTGAGGCAGACTCTCACAGTCTCTCTGTTGCTTCTCAATACAGAGAAAAGCCAGGCAGTCTGCAGGTGCTTTATCAGCTGAGCAGTCTCTAAGTTGAATTTGTGTATTTTCCACAGAAGAGTTTGGGGTTTAAAAGTCTCTGTCCCACTCCACTCCTCCTTCTTTCCCCCCTTCAGCAAATTCAAATGTCTTGGTGTCTTTTTTCCCCCCAAATAGAGTCAGTTATTTCATTGCCTGCAGATCAATCAGTGGGTTTGTTAAACCCTCCCTTTGTGTCTGGTGCTTTAGATAAAAACCCTTGGTTAAAATACAGTTGGGGTCTCTAACCCACGGCATTGATGATTCCCAGGTGGCCAGGGTGGGGATCCAGACAGGGACACTGCAGCCCTTCTAGAAGTTGCCTGGGAGTTTGTCTGCCCATGGAGCGAATCCATTCCTGCAGCTGCTCTGATGCCCTTTCTCGAGTTGTTGGTTTCCATGCTTCAAGGGTTGAGACAGAAGAGACGTTTACAGTTGAAATATCTTAGAATCATAGAATCTCCTGAGTTGGGAGGACTCTCTAATCAGGGCAACCAAAAGTCACACATTTTAACTGTAAATGGGGGCTTCCAAACCCTCTGTGGGTTCAGATAGCAGAGCCATTGAGCCCACGCCAGGGAGGAGAAGGCAGGGAATGGTAAAGCCCACCAGATGACCACCCAGCCAAGCACTTGACACAGGAGTTGCCCGTGAGCAGCGGGTGCAAATGTTTGTGTGTGCTTAAGCAGTGCTGTCTGCTTGAGATGCAGCAGAACAGACGGTCGCGGTACACCGCTCCGTGAGCGCTGGAGAGCATGCTGTGCTGCGAGGACGGGATGACAATAATTGTCCTAGTTTCTAAACAACATCTTGTAGCTCCCTGGCTACGTGCCAGCGACGTGCAGGTCAGTAGTATTCAGTGAGGAAGGGAAGCTTTTTCCTTTTCTTTCTTTAATTAAGTCACACAGTTAATATTTTGCTTTGAGGAAGGATTTCTAGGGAACAACTTGACGAGCCATTGCTAGACCCAGGTAGAGCTCTCGATAGGATAGGAATCAAAAGCTTTGCAGAAACCTTAAACTTTGCTTCTAACCGTAAAGCTTCTGGGGGTCCTAGTGGCCAGCAGGATGACTATGAGCCAGCAATGTGCTCTTGTAGCCAAGAGGGCCAACAGCATCCTGGGGTGGATCAGAAGGGGGGTGGTTAGCAGATAGAGGGAGGTTCTTCTGCCCCTCTATTCTGCACTGGTGAGACTGCATCTGGAGTCTTGTGTCCAGTTCTGGGCCCCTCAGTTCCAGAAGGACACAGAGCTGCTGGAGGGGTGTCCAGCGTAGAGCAGTGAAGATGATGAAGGAAGTAGAACAGCTCCCTGATGAGGAAAGGCTGAGGGAGCTGGGTCTCTTGAGCTTGGAGAAGAGGAGGCTGAGGAGGGACCTCGTTCATGTCTATAAAGGTGTGAGGGGTGGGTGTCAGGAGGANCCTATCCCTAATGATTTAAGGATTCTAATGCACTGACGACTTTGAAGTTGTTGAGTTTCAACTTCACAGGCGTTCAGTTGCTGGAGATGGAATCAGCATTGGTCTTTGTTGAAAGAAGTCACTTCAATACCCGGTCAGTATTGGTTTTTTTTGACACAGTAGCCTTTAATTCTCTTGGAATCTGTCACAAAAAGGGTAATAAATTTCAGAGGTGGCCTGAGAGCAGCCCAGGGTGTTTTGTTGCTGATAAACGATGGACCGTTTTCCTGTGGGGTTTTGGTTTGTTGCCATTTGCAGCCTGGCAGAGAGGGACCTGCCTGGACTGGGTGACAACCAGCTGAACAGGAGCCAGCAGGGTGTCCAGGTGGCACCAAAGGCCAGTGGCATCCTGGCTTGGATCAGCATTAGTGTGGCCAGCAGGACTAGGAATGTCATTCTCCCCCTGTACTGGGCACTGGTGAGTCTTCCCCTCGAGTACTGGGGGTATTTCTGAGCCCCTCACTTCAAGAAAGAGATTGAGGGCCTGGAGCCAGTCCAGAGGAGCAACGAGGCTGGGGAAGGGACTTGAGGGGAAGTCTGATGAGGAGAGGCTGAGGGAGCTGGGGGTGTTTATCCTGAAGGAGTCTCAGGGGAGACCTTTCTCTCTATAACTCCCTGAAGGGAAGTTATAGACAGGTGGGGGGTCAGGCTCTTCTCCCAGGCAACCAGCACTAGAGAACAGGGCCTGAAGCTGCTGGGGGAGGGTTAGGTTGGATGTTAGGAAGCCCTTCCTCATGGAAAGATGCTTGGAGCCTGGACTGGACTGCCCAGGGCTGTGGTGAAGTCCCCGTGTCTGGAGGTGTTGAAGGACAGCCTGGCTGTGGCCCTTAGTGCCCTGATCTAGCTTATTGTGGTGATGTTAGGTGCCAGGCTGAGCTGGCTGAGCTCAGAGGGCTTTTCCAGCCTCGATGATTCTGTGATGCCAAAGTGGCAAATCACTGTTGTCTCTGCTTAACTGAAGCATTGCTGAGTGGCATGCCTCTGTGCTGGGTGATGTGTGTAGTTGGCATTAGAAGTGCTTCCTGTGGGTGACTCATCTACTGGGTTGTTTCAAAAGAAGGTAGGAGGGCTTTCTTCCTTTCTCGAGCAAATCCCAAACCCACTGGGACTGTACAGGGCATGACACCTTAGGTGGCATGAATTGGCAGTCGTGGCCTTAGAGCTTGGAACTGGCAGCCCTTCCCTGACACTGGTTCCGGTGTGTGCCTGACTGTGTGGCAAGCCATCCCAGGGCTGGCCTGGAAGGAAATGAGTGATTAATTTTTAGGCTCATTCTTTGCTCTATTAGCACATTGAGTCAGTTGATCATGTGTTCAAACACATGGTGGTGGGGAATCACACGGAGGATGGAGAATAAAGGCATTTGCTTCTGGTGGGGGCTGCTCTACCTGCACGTTCTGGGGGGGGATGTCAGTGTTCCCAAAGCATTGGGGTGATCCTTGATTTCTGAGAACATCTCTTCAAGAGGCTGGAAACGAACCATCCGGACCCTTGAGGGCATCGTAGAGGAAGCTGGCTGTGAGCTCTAACACATTACCCCAAGCATCTCTCTGCTAGATGCTGCTCTCTGAAGGGCACAACCTGCAGCATGAGATCCAAAAATGAGGCAGAGCTGTGGGGACTGGGAAGGCAGCTTTTAAAAGGAAAAGGTCTTTCTGATTTAGCCCTGGTGTAAACAAATTAAACCCTCCTTTTTCTTCCCTTACAAATGTCTCTTCACTCCTTCGACATGGATACTCCTTTCTGTTCTGTGTTGGGCTGGTTTCCATTAATGCTGACCTGGAGGGTAACTGGGTAGAGTAAGGTGTTTCTCGCTAGGTTCTGATGGGGATGTTACCAAGCATCCTCTTCCCCAACACTTTTTCCAGGTGATTCTTTGCAGAAATTTATCTGCAGAGGTGGAAATATGTCTCTAACTGAAAGACTCTTCCAAAACCACCAAAGCATAGTGGAGTTGCACTGAAGCACAGTGATGGCCAGTGAGATTGCAGCAGTGTGTGTCTAAGCACTCATCCTTTCTCATCGTGTTGGAAGCTGTTGCACAGTTTACAGGACACAAAGGTGTTTTAAGCCCGAAGTGCCGTGATGTAGCTAGGGCTGCAGTCATCCAGCAAGCAGATGGCAGGTATATTCATAGGGCTTTGAAAATGGGTGCTGGAGGCAGCTGAATCAGGAGTGCAGCTCTCAGTCAGAGGTGTGTGCTGGGCACGTTATCGATTGCACTCCATTACCAGCCCTGTCAAAAACAGTGCTAAATCAATACAAAACTTCCAGAAACAGCTCACAAGTAACCCACTCAGTCCTTTGTTCTGAGACTGAAGACTCGTTCTTCTAAGCTTTTCATTTTCCACTGAGCCTGAAACCCAGTGCTTCAGTGTTTCTTAGCGCTGCTTCTTTGTATAGGATGCTCAGGTAAAACCAGCTTGCAGGAGACCTGCCTTGGGCAGCAGTGTTGCTCTGGAGAGATGGGGTGCTCGCTCATACATGGAACTCACAGAGATTGTTCATGGAGAGCTGGGGGGATACTGTGTGCTTTATGTAGCTACCTGGAAGCAGAGGTGACTAGAACTGATGCAGGGACTTTTCAGAATCATGTGCCAGATGTCTGTTAGAGAGAAGAGGAGAGGAGGCTCCCAGGTAAACTGAGAGCAGCTTTCCAAAGCCTGAGGGGGGCTACAAGAAAGCTGGGGGAGGGCTTTTGACACGGGTGGTAGCGAGAGGACAAGGGGAAAGAAAGAGTTCCAGCCTTGAAGAGGGCAGATTGAGGTTGGACATGAGGAACCCATTCTTTGCTGTGAGGTTGCTGAGATGCTGGAACAGGTTGCCCAAGGCAGTTGTGGCTGCCCCATCCCTGGCAGTGTTGAAGGCCAGGTTGGATGGGACCCTGAGTACCCTGCTCTAGTGAAGGTGTCGCAGCCTGTGCAGGAGGGTTGTAACTGGATGATCTTTACAGTTCCTTCCAATCCTGGCCATTCTATGATGCTGCATTTTTTCTCCATATTCCATAGCTGTTCACATCTCTGGGTTAAATGTCTCTTGTTGCAAGAAGAGGTAAAGCCAAGCCTGTGTCTTGTGTTTCTTCTGCCGGTCAAATGCATTCGCAGATGTTGTGCCAGCTGCTCAGTCGCAGAGATTTTATATCCTGCAGCAACACCAGACGTGCAGCTGGACTCACTGTCAAATTAGGATAAAGCAGAGAAGGGCAACAGCAGTGTAAAGAGTAGAAACAGGAGAAGTGCTAATAGTAGCTGAATCTTACGTTACAGCTTATGTCTAGAGCACTGGGATGATTTATACTGGCAACACGGCACTCAGGGGGCTGACAGGAGCGATTGCACTAAGCCTACTAACCTTTGCTAATAGTGTGAGTAGGAGGGATAGTGGTGTTGTCTGCCCGAGGCTTAAAGCAGGTGTTTAATATAAGGTCCTTAAGCTCAAGCTTTGAGAGATGCTGTAAACAAGAGGGAAGAGGAAATGCCCGGTTTGATTGCTGGGATTTCAGAAAATGCTGGAAGTCTGCTGTTCCCTGAATTCTTGTCAACCCGTGTAAAGTGATCCTGAGGACTACTCACACCCTTAAGTCTAGTTCTGTGGGTTTAGTGCTTGTTGTGCCCAAGCAGCTCAGGCTGCTTTTTGACAAAGAACAAGCTGTTTGTGTAGCACGCTGTTCTGAAATCAGCGTCTTCAAACATCTCCCGTGTGGTGCTGCTTCAAATGGAAAACCCTCAGGAATGGCTGGCAGTTCAAGGAGCTGCCTTTGCTGGATGTTGAGCCTGCACTGAATGGCCCTTGGGAATCTTCCTTTCATAAGATTGAGCTGGCTTGATCTTAGGATTGCAGCCCCGTTGCCAGAAGGCAGAATAACTGGCTGTCATCTAGGTGCTAGAAGCGCTTCGCTGCCTGAATTTTCTGAGCATGGTGGTCTCTGCTGGCATGGATTTGCAGAGTTGCTGTGGCAACCTGCATAGGTTCTCTCGAGATCCAGGTTCCTGGATTCCCAATTACCTTTGCTATTCGTCCTGCTTCTGAGAGGGGGTCTGGAACCTGCTGAATAAGCAAAGCACTACCTGAAGGGGTAGGGGCAGAGAGCAGGACCTTTCTAGAGAGCAGTGCTGTGCCTGCCTCTCCTCCTTCCAGCTGGGCACATTAGCAAGAGCCAGTGCCTCTCTGCAACCTCCCTGCTACCTCTGCTTGCCTGTTCATGCTCCAGTTGAAGGGTTTTGTTGTCTTAGTCTTTTGGGCCTAATAGATTTAGGGCAGAGAAAGCTAAGCTGCCATTTAAATCAAGGTTTTTGGAAAGAGTTTGAAAAGTTGTGCTGGATTGATTTTGAGTCAAAAAATAGCAGTATCTTAAGTAGAAGTATGGCTTTTAAAATAGTGCTTGCTCCAAGCAGTCGTTCTACTCGGTTTGAGTAGCCTGGAGTTCAAACAGAGCCTTGAGCTAAACCCTTGAAGGCAGAGTTTTGAAAGCTTCTGAGTTAATTTAAGACTTGATGCTTCTTAGCTGAAGTCCTCCTTGGATCACACAGCCGTTGCAGAACCATCCTCTTCACCCCTGTGAGTTCAGCAGGCAGCACTGCTGGTCCTGCATACTCCTAAGTTTTCTTCTGATGCTCTCACCTTCTTTTGAGGAGGCTCCCAAGGCCCTGGCTGGGTATCTCTTTGAGTGAAGCAGTGTGAATCACCAGGGAAGAGATGAAACTTGACATTTCATGCGGATATTTTCTAATATCTGATTAATTAAAGGATAGGCAGAGCTGTACTAGATGGAATTTGGGGATTAGAGAGAAGTATCCTTTGTTTATTTTAAATTGCATTTTAAACACATCCTCATTATCCAGCTTTGTGAGGTATTAGATGGACATTTTCTCGCCTTCTCGTCAGGATCTGACTACCCATTCAATCATTAGGGATCAGAAGGACCTCGAAAGATCACCTAGTCCAATCCCCCTGCCACAGCAGGATTACCTAGACTGAGTCACACAGGAACAGATCCAGATCCAGGCAAGTCTTGAACATCTCCAGAGAAGGAGACTCCACAACTCCCTAGGGCAGCCTGTTCCAGTGCTCGGTTACCCTCACTGCAGTAGTGCATACAGCTTGGGTGCAGTGTCTTACAGTGGAGTGCTCTGGATACTCATTCCTATACTGAATGACTGCCTACATCATCTTGCTTTGAAATGTTTGAAGCATAAAAAGAACTGAGCACTCCCATCTGTTATGAGTTCTTCTCTGGATCCCTACATGTCCCACTGGAGATGTCATTTTGTCATGGGCTGGAGACCTCGACTCTGTTTTAACCCAGAACTTTTGGCTAAAGTATCAGACACAAAGGGAGGGTGGAACAAAACCACTGATGAATCTGCAGGTAGTGAAACAACTGACAGAATCTGTGGAAGAGAGGCAATTATAATTCATCCCCCCCCATCATACATCAGAAAAGACCCCAGACAAGATGCAGACACAGAGACACAGTTTCCTCGCACTGCTCCTACAGTGAACTGAGGTAAAACATCCAGAACATCTTCACTGTAGACAGTCCTGCCTCTCTCTGAAATTGCAGTGGTCATCCAGACTGAAATCTCAGCATTCACAGACCCTTTAAGAGTCAATTTTGATCTTCATAAATCTCTGAAGTTCCTGGGTGTATCACAAACATACCCAAGTGGCCATTCCAAAACTCCTATGGGGTAATGAAATGAAAATGTAGGGGACTGAGGGGCAGAGAACGATGCTTTTGCTATTTGAGAGTCATGTGAAGTTTTCCTGTCGCATCTCACAGTGTTTTTGTTTGCCGTGGCTGGTTGCCTTAGTCACCAGTGCTTAGGTAACTAGGCTGACAAGATTGAACAGGCAAAGATGGTGTGATGATCTGGCATTGTGATTCTCTGCAAGTAAATCCATTTTGGTTCTGCTCCAGTCTCCCTCCCCCTGGCAAAATTGGGGCTGGGGAAGTTCCCCTTTAAAGCAATAGCTTCTGTTTTTCCTCTCTCTTGGAACTCTCTCTGGGGAGAAAGCTGTGGCTCCATCCCCTCAGGGAGGGGAGGCTGGGATGCTGTAAGCACAACCTCGCTGCTCACCTGGAGCTGAGAGTAGTGGCAGCACATCCTGATGAGTGCATTCTGTCCGTCACTGCCTGCCAGAGCTATGGGGCCAGCAGACCTTCCCTCACCCACTCCTTGAGCAGTGACCAGCAGGCGCAGTGTGAGACCACCAGCTCCAGTTCCTTCCCTGTGCCACCAGTTTGCCTGAGGACACCAGAATGATGAGCTAACCACAGAGAAGAAATCCCCTGAGGCCTCGGAAGAGGGGGGCTCCTGTTAGTTTACCGCTGTGGCTGCTGTCTTGTTTTCACCACAGGGCACCAGCCGTCTTGGCCACGCGATCATTGCCATGTTGACCAGGGGGTGGGAACAGAGAAGCTATTGGCACAGCTGTGACTGAGGAAGACTGAGAAATGTTTGAGTAAGCTGGAGAAAGGAGCCTAGAGGAGCACTCACTTTGTCAGCCACCTGAACTGTCTGTGCGAGAAGCTGAAAGGACTTGTAACTCTTAAACCTTTGCCAGAATATAGAGAAACGTGATGTGTCCCAGGGTGGTTCCCCTTTGGCTGCAATATGCCCAGGGGATCTTGCTTGAAACCGAAGATCACTAAATAATTCTTCTCGTGTCATGGTGCTGTGATGCACTTTGTGCTGTTTGTTTCGTCTCTTTGGGGTTTTCATAGAATGATAGCATCATTAGGGATCGGAAGGGACCTTGAAAGATCATCCAGTCCAATCCCCCTGCCACAGCAGGATCACCTAGACCAAGTCACACAGGAACACAGCCAGGCGGG